>CM057152.1:40522944-40738766 GCA_029962745.1 Echinometra lucunter
GTTTAATACTTGACAGAAGCTTGCGACAACACGTGGCGCTGATCCAAACCAAAAAGGTGAGTAGTTACAATATGTGGGATACATGACCACCCCCCCCTTCCCACCATAAAAGAAATAGAAATAAGAGAGATTGAGAAAGGAAGAGAGAGAGAGAGAGAGAGAGAGAGAGAGAGAGAGAGAGGAGGAAGATATTAAAGACGATAATAATATAACCCATTTCAGGGGCCGTAGATTCTTTTTGGAGTGTGCAACCCTGAAGCCCTTAGGATTTTATGATTTTGAGAGTTTATGAGCAATTCATTTTCTCACTTTATACGATTTCATTTTTTCCCTTTCAATATAAAGGTTTTTATCTTTATCTTTATTTTTTAATATTAAGCTGAAATTGTGGGGGGGGGGATAGCCAAAGCCCCTTGCCTCTACGGCCCATGTATCTAATTTTTCACCCTTCCTCAAATCAGTCACTTTGAACTCAGAACTTACAGATTTTAGAAAGACAACACCGAGCATCAAAAAAGATTAATAAGGAAACTCCCGTTAACTTCATTCCTCATGTCATTATAATCACAGGTTTGGCTTCTACAGCTGGTGTTCTGGCGTCAGTGGTCAGATGGAAGACCAAAAAGAAGTTGGAATACAGGGACCCGAGATTCTCATGAAAAGGTAGGCATCTATGGCATGAATTTGAACCCTTTGACAACTACATGTACTGACGACTATCGTCACAATAATTGTATAATTGAATCAAACAATCGTAATAATTAGTTTAATCATTTACAAGTGTACCAGGGCACCTGAAAAATGGCTAGGATGAGTGATGTACATTGTATATAGCATAATCAGCAGCACTGATCACTGCACAAAGGATATCTGAGTTTAAGAAAAATATCAAAAGAACAATTATCATTTTTCCTTAAAAATCAATTCAGCAGGCTAAATGATAAAGGATTCGTTCTACGGGTCCTTCTATATACCTTCAGTGTGACTCGGTGGGTTTGATTTTTATGGCAAAGTGGATTTCTTCCCAACACTGGACAGTTCCTACTTTCATAAATCTCTAAGTAAGATTACTTTCACTTTTTTTTCACCTTGGTATTAGATTAGAAGACTAAAGGCATTTTGAAAACTTAGTCGTGACAATTTCATATTTTTCTAAAACTAATTGTATCATATTTCAGTGGTCTAATCACTATATTCCGAATTTTGCAATCAGTTCTCTCAAGCTTTATCCTTCGTGTATGTTTTACCCTATGACAAGTACCCTGGCTACCTAGATCTGTTTAATCGACTATCACGTGAACTGAACACATCGGTGCCATTCCCACTTCTTCTCCAAACTCGACGAGAGGCTTTGCCCATTATTCACAGCATCGCAAAAGGTTTGCGACAATGTATTTGTCATTAAACGTGTGAAGTGCTTTTACTTGTTCTTATAAAAAAAATATGTAATTCCAGTCCAGAATTGTATTATGAACTGGATATAGAAGTTATCAAAGGATGCCAACACTTGGCTTTTAACTTATGATTTTTTCTCAGATGTCAGATTTTTTCTTCTCTTTCTCTCTCTCCCCCTCTTTCCATCTTTTACTTATAATTTAAAGGTAGAAGGAAGGGTACTGATTGGAAAAAGGTTTGTCCATGGAATTATCATGTAACAAAGTTATGGCAATTGACAGGGTTTAAAGTATATAAATGGGTAAGCACAATTTTATTGTACATTTCTTAAATATTTGAGGAAAAATTCAGAATTATACCTTCTCCAAATCCCTCTACATTTTTCAGCATACAAGTCTACCCTTGGTCCTCATCATCAGATGACTGAGCAAGCATATGCCAAGGTAGAGAAGTTAAGATCAGAGCTACAAGGCAATGATGTGTTTCTATGAATCATCATCATCATCATCATCATCATCATCATCATCATCATGAAGCTCCTGATATGGTGTGATGGCTGATCCTAAGATCTCTATCTCAAGGCTTGTTTACATATGAAGTGGAAAACCCCTATGGTAAACCGCTACTGGTTTTTTCTTGTGTGTCTGTGTGTAAATGAATGGGATATGAGGCAGCATCCCCCCCCCCAAAAAAAGCCCCCAAAGCCCCCCCCCCCCCCTTCCTAACCATGCCTGGTCTTACAGATCAGAAGATAGAGATAAAGCTCCTGGTGTTACTCAATTCAGCATGACTCATATTTTACTGTTACAGTCAAACCCAACACCTAACCTACATTATTAGAATATAATTTGGAATGCTGGTAATACATTCCACAAAGAAATGCAAAATAATAAAATTAAAAAAAACTAGAGGTTCAGAATATAGTTACGATTCAACTTCTGCTGAAGCATGCTTTAATGACATCGTTTATTCGCACGGTACAATGAAATGCAATAAACAATATCAAAGCCATTCCAACATTACAAAGTTTACATCATTAGGAGTTAAATACATAAAAAATAAAATGTAACAAAATGATGAAAAAGTGAAAATCCTGGTGGAATATTCAACATAAAATAAATATATAACACATCTCTGCAAACAGAAAAAAAGAAGAAACATCTTTTTAAAGTCTTTACACACACAGCTTAGTATATATTCAGCTGAATCATAAATTGGAATTTAAAAAAATAAATAAATGGAAAGAAAGAAAAATTTATTATCTTGAAATTATGATTCATGTAAAGAAACATTGTTTCCTGCCAGCTCTTTTTGGTGAATTTCTTGTATTTCACCTCTATAAATACTTCAAAATTATATCAAACAATATCTTAAAATAATTGTCATATATATCACATGCTCTGGATCCATGGATGATTCTTCTTATGGTACATGAAAGTCGATCACTGGAACTGAGTTTATACATGTACTTCCAAATGATTTTATACTCCATCGTAGTCTTATAAATGCAACTCCTTCTCCGCCCCCCCCCCCCCCAAGTGTGGTTTATAGCCACTGGGTCTAATACCAGTTGGTTTAATTCCCAGATCGTCAAAACACCACTATGGTTAAACCCATTTGGTATACTATCAATTTGGTCTAATTGCTGTTTGGTCCAATCATCACTTGGTCTAATTGTCATTTGGGGCTAATTGTCATTTTGTCTAATGATCAAATGGTCTAATTGCCACTTCATCTACTGAGTTTTCCTCGTTTCATCTAATGGCCACTTGGTCTATTATCAGTTTGTCTAATCAGATATACTAAGAGGTGTTGGACAAAGTAGGTATTAGACGAAATGGGCATAGCCTGATAGGAAATTAGACAAAATGGTAAATGGGCTAAGTGGTAATTAGACCAAATGGTTATTAGACGAATTGGTCGTAGACGAAATGGGCACAGCCTAACTGGATAGACGAAATGGTAAATGGGCTACGTGGTAATTAGACCAAATGGTTATTAGATGAATTGGTTGTAGATGAAATGGGATTAGACCATGTGGGATGAGACCAAACAGGCATTAGACCAAGTGGCAATTCATCCCCAGGGCATATATCACAAGGGCTAATAAATAAAGTAGTTCTGGGTAAAATGTCTTCCTAAAGCACTTGTCTTTGAGGAAGATATTTTGCCTTGCCATAGGAATGAGAAGTAGGGACCTTGCAGAATTTTTGCTTGAGTGATTGAATTTGTCCCTGCTCTGTACTATGGACCTGTAGTCAGTCAGTTAAATGCTTTTTTGAGATTGAATAAGATCAAAGTTGTAAACTAAAATACATAAACATGTTGTACAGCCCTACAACTAATACAGTTGGTCAGATATTTATTTGAGGACTATCCAGAAATAAAGAATGTAAAGACAGCCTATGGAGAAAATTGTATTTTATCAAACCAAAGTTAGGCACACTGTCACAAACACATACATTTAGACCTCAGATATTTGTAAATTGTTGCTATTCAGAGAATAAATGAAATATTTTTGTTACAACCTAAATTGCAAGCTGTAGTTTGTTGGAATGCCTCAAAATACTTACAAGAATAATACCACCTTGGATTAAAGTGAGTTTATGACAAACTAAATTAGGACAAATAACAAAAGCTTCTAACGTATATTCTAGTGCGATAGTGAGCAAAATTATTTTGAATTACAAAATTTACCAAATCAAAACAGACTGTATTCTATTTATGCTCTGAATTTAGAGTCAAATGTTAATGACTACAAATACATTTCCACCACACTTTTCAAATACCATATGATACAAATCTTTATGTAAATTTGAATCCTTTTCCTGCTTTGTTTGTAAAGAATTTTCATTTCTATGTCTATTGCAATTTGAGAGCACATTGTCGTTGAAAAAAAAATAATTTTCTTTGCAAACTTCTCACCAGCATAATAGTGATCCCAGGGTATTCTGTATTTCTTTAGTCTGAAGGTTTACCACATCTCTTCATTTTACACATTTTTTTGTTTGCTAATGCATAGCAGAGCAACAAATCCAACAATTTATGGGAGCATTTGTACTGACCATATCGGTTTATTTTTACATTTGATCTTGAGAGCACTGCTGCAGCCCCGAATAAACCATGGGTTCATTTTCTTCCAAAAAGCCCCCTGCACTTGGCAGCTAGAATAAATGAAAAAGAAATCATGGTATCCTGCAGACTGAATATCCAAAGCTATTAGAATCACAAGATGTTATCTTCAATTTAAGTACATGTATGCCTTATCACAGAATGGTAGATTAATGTAGCTTTTATTTTGGTAGTACTTAAGATGGCATTTGGTCCTCCTGACTCCTCACGGAGCATCACCCATCACAAGAAGTTCTACAGGCCATGCTTTGTTGACTCATTCAACCAAAACTGACCCATGAAAGGCAGTGATACAAGGAGAGGCATCTGGGGAGTGTTTCATGAAGTGTCTTGTCAGTGATTTTTACTGACGTTATAAGCTACTGAAATCCTTGCATCTGACTGGCTGAGAGCAAATTTGTCAGTAAAAATATCACTGACAAAACACTTCATGAAACGCTCCCCAGATCACAATTTCAAATACCGGGTTCTGCTCTCAATAAAGAATGATAAGACAATTGCACAAACTTTGATCATTATTGAAACAGCTTACAATGGTAAGCCCAGGTATAGGCCCAGATGGAGTACGGTAGGTAGAGTAATGCAACTGACTTATGGAGTGCCAAGTGTCCTGTAAAATTTGCAGTCATTTGGCAACTAAATAATTATAACTGAATCATCGTGAATCAATTTCATTTACCAGAACACAATTACAGGAATTTGGAAGAAAACAATTGACACTTGACATTCCATAAGTCAGGGTTTAATCTAGTCCACTTTGAAGTATATGATGGACCTTTTTGCCTTCAAATATCCTGCAACTGTTACAACTATAAATACCTTTTGATACATGTATATAAAATTTAAGAGTTTAGCTCGGTCCACCTTATGGGCTGTTACACAATCAAAATTCCTGCAAAAATTACAGCTTAATATGAATATATTCTGACCAATCACAACCCTCCAACCATGACTCTCTCAGATCATGAGGAAAGGGGAATCCCAATAGGTCATTTGTAGTTGTTCAGATTTTTACCTCCATTCATCTGGAAAGAGATGTAACATGGCCTTGATCTTTGACGAATAACATGGATGATACTTTCTCAGGACCCCCAAGAATGCCTCACATTTCATCCAGGTCGAAGTCTTCTTCTGGAAAGTCACCAACCGTCACATACTGAGGTTTGACAAAGCCACCATACTTGGGGGGACATTCGAAGTATCGCTTATCACCAACACTAAGAGAAAAAAAAATAAAACAAAAATTATGATTCAATAAATAACAATTTATAGTGTACCAATCACATGAAAAAATCATTTGTGTACAGCTAACTATGAAATAACATCCCCCCAATACTTAAGCCAGCATTCCAGAGGTTAATGGTTTTGAGGAGTTTGAAGAAAAAAACTAGATGAATCCTCGGGC
The DNA here is from genome assembly GCA_029962745.1 of Echinometra lucunter. Lineage (NCBI taxonomy): Eukaryota > Metazoa > Echinodermata > Echinoidea > Camarodonta > Echinometridae > Echinometra > Echinometra lucunter. The sequence goes on from CM057152.1 coordinate 40,528,877, forward strand.
AGTTGAAATTTATGCCTCCGCCATTGCCAGATCAGAAATATATGGCACATTCATGTTGATTTATTTTCATTTATACAATGACATCTTTGACCTTGACCTCTGATCTTGTGACCCTCAAATCTAATGAGACCATTGCCCTTTCCATATGCATACATGGGCCAAGTTTGAAGGTGAACCGTCACATAGTTAATGATTTATCGCAAGAACAATTAAGTTTCATGTATATAATGACCTCTATGAGCTTTGACCTTTGACCTTGAGACCCCAAAATCTAATCAGATCATTGTCCCTGCCATATGCCTACATGAACCAAGATTGAAGTTGTTCTGTCAAATGGTTATCAAGTTATCGTGAGAACGAACCATTTCTATTTACATAATGACCTCTATGACCTTTGACCTTTGACCTTGAGACCCCAAAATCTAATCAGATCATCATCCCTCCCATATGCATACATGAGCCAAGTGTGAAGTTGCTCCGTCAAATGGCTGTGTAGTTATCGCGAGAACGAACCATTTCTATGTACATAATGACCTCTATGACCTTTGACCTTTGACCTTGAGACCCCAAAATCTCATCAGATCATTGTTACTACCATATGCATACACGAGCCAAGTTTGAAGTTGATCCGTCAAACGATTCATAAGTTATTGCGAGAACGACAACGGGACGGGCAGATGGACGGACGGACGACCCGAAAACATAATGCCTCCGGCGCCCACCTACGGCGGGCAGAGGCATAAAAAGGTTAACAAAAGTCCACAAGGCACAAAATCAAATGGCAGTTCGATTCCGTACACAACCTAATTCCTGGACATGCGTGTACACATACACCGTTAAGTCTACTTTTGTGAGTACATTATAACTTTTGCAATATCTATTCACAGAAGTTAATTTTGAAGCTCATATTGTTCATACAGCATAGTGACACTGACATGAAACCCTTTAAGGCTTGTTCAGATACGAGGGAAAGCAGGGGGGTTTTAAGCTAATTTTTTGTGTACAAAATTAATTGCAATGATGCAACAAAGAGTTCCACTTTAAAATGTCACGCTCTCATTTACTTTCGTGTTATAAAATGCACTTAAAGACCCCCGCAGTTCCCTCTTCATATCTGAATGGGCTTTGACACACAGAACGTCTCTTTTGATGATTGATACCCTTTAATGGAAAATAGGAGCCATAATATCTAGTATACACAAGGTCTTCTGTGTATATTACTCATAAATAGTGTCCATTTGTGAAGAGATGAAGCATTTTTATTTTTTGCTAGTCTGATGGTCATTGATGTTTTTATTAAAAATCCTGAATATTATTCACAATTTGAGCCATAGCATGAATGCAAGTAAATTACATGCATTGTAAAAAAAAAATTATCATGAATTTGTCACAAAGGTTTGATGGGAAGGATATCATACTCTTTTCAGTCAAACCAACTAATAAACCAGTCATCTATAAAGACAAACTGGTGCAAAATATGGGCATAAAAAAAAAAAACCCACTGGTTTTTGCTCTCTGATTATATCAGCTTGTTCTTCACAATGGTAATGATAGGTTCAGCAGGTTGCAACCCAACTGCAAAATTTCACAATGTCTTTGTAATTTCATGAAAGTATGCACTGGGAACAATGGACTGTACTAACCTGCCATCATTCTTTCCTAGAGGTTCATCATATTGTACACCAACCCAATAACCAGGCTTGAAATCTGCCTTTCCTATAAAATTAAGAATTTATCACTATTATTAACACTAGGAGAAACAAGATGCATAAATGATAGTGAGAATAAACAAAGCAAGCTGAAATAATTTCATCACTAAATACATTTGAAATAATTCCTTTTTGAGGTTTCCCTTGATCTTAAAAAAAAAAAAACATATTAAAACCATGACAGCCAACTGGTCGAAGTGCTATTTTCCCCTGCACAGTGAGTATTCTTCCTTTTCATCATTGACACTAAAGGAGGATTTAAATACAAATATCATAATTACAAGTTATATGCATAAATACTTTGGTTTGTTCAAGATGCAGCACTATTCAGATCAAACAAATGCACAGGTCTGCCAAAATGGTATAAAGTTTAAATCGCTGTCCAAAGTCATTATGTATGTGCGAAACTACATGAATGCTCATAAACCTCATCCAAATATACTTGTATGCTTTGCCCAAGCAGTGACTCTTCATATACTATATCAAGACACCTTACCAACATATCTGACAGTCCCTCGTTTGGTGGGTGGGGCATTTGGTACAGCAACTTCACATCTTGAGCCAACAGTGATGGCATTTGCTAACCTCTCTTCTTCAGCTGCCTTCTGTGCTTTCTCTTCATCTATCCTGGATTGTTCTTCTGGACTGATCTCCTTGAATTGTCCCATCTTCATTTTCTTCTTGAATGCTCTTACAGAATCTACCAATTGTCAAAAAAAATCCATATCAAGAAAAGACCAAAAATGTGAACATTATACTTGCTTCACTTACAGTACTTACTTATGCTGTCCAAACCATTGCTGGGATGTGTGATGGCTCCCACTTCACAACATCATACTGCAGCTTCTGGTCTTCTGCTAATCTTTTGGCTTGGCTAAGAGATTTGATGCATCTTGATGTACTGTCTGTCTTGACACAGTCGAGCCATCTCTCAGCTGGCATTCCCATTGGTCTATTATAATACCGATCAACAATCTCGAGCAATTTTACTAATCACTACAAAAATATATCACCTGGCCTTCTTCAGCAATTAGAATAAAAAATATCTACACAGAAGCAAAATAATACATCACGATCATGTGTATTCACAACATTTATACAGTTTATATGCTGAGATTCATAGGATTATATGCTCAATCATAACAGTACTTTCTCAATTTTTCAGTTAATAATACATTCATATGCACATGTCTGTAATGCTGAAATGGAATATAGACAACTCAAGCTACTTGTTCACTGCTTCTTGCTTTGCCACTTGCCAACACCAATAATGTAAGGAATTTACTGAAAAAAATATTACTTAAAACAAACAGGTCCTCCTCTATCATTTCATAAGTTTATTATTGAGAAATTCTGAATTACAGAGTCCTTTACCTTTGCAATAATAATAATAATGATAATGAAGATAATAATAATAATAATGAAGATATTTATACTGCGCAACATATCCACCTCCAAGGGTGCTCAAGGTGCTTAAAATGTACACATATTATTATTGTTACCCCAGCATTGCCAGGTACCCATTTATACACCTGGGTAGAGTGCAGCAAAGGTGGACTGAATATCTTGCTGAAGGACATAACACTATGAACATGGCGGACAAAGAAAGCGGACAAAATAAACAACCTCTCATTCTACCCTTCACAATGGTGCTGGTAGTCAAAAGAACATCCCTTCACAGCTATTAATCATGTAGTTCCAGGTGAATATGCATGTGACACCTGTTCCACATATTTTAGACAATAGCAGTGAAGGGATGTTCTTTGACTACCAGCACCATTGTGAAGGGTAGAATGAGGGGTTGTTTATTTTGTCCACTTTCTTTGTCCGTCGTGTTCATAGTGTAAGGAGCCAGGCATCAGTGGGAATCGAACTCACGACCCTTTGATTAAGAACGCACGTGATATTTTGACACAACTTTCAGTGTTGAGCCATGGCATAAACAAGCAAAATCAATGCTTACCTGTTCTCTTATCATATTCATCTTGTGAGATCTCAAATTTCTCTACTCTCGAAACATCTTCAAACTCTCCTGCAGCACGATTGCTATCTCTGTTGATTACCTACGAATAACATGTTGACAATTTTATGAGTTAATGACATATCAAATACATTACAAATTACAATAAAATTGAAGCACATGTATGTTTATCAACTGGCAGCCCTGTGCAAACCTAAATATTCAGAAATGCATTCTACTGTACAATATAGAATATGAAAAAATATACTAACCTATTTCACTATTTGTCTTCATGGAGCATGTTATATTTACATTCAACAAATAAAGCACAGGGTACCATTTCATGAAAGTTGTCAACACTGACAAGTTGTCATTCTCTGACAATTACAATAGTAACAGTCACTCAGTGACCAGTGCTTCTCAGCCAATCAAAACCAGGGGTTTTACTGAAATTGTCAGAGAATGACAACTTGCCAGTGCTGACAACTTTCATGAAGCAGTGCCCTGGATTACTATTCATTGTGATAAATTATGTATTATAACTCTTTTCTGGATTGGGGAGGGGGGGGGAGCATTGTTTGTATCTTCAAATGTTCAGTCAAAAAGTGACCCTGCACAACACAATCTCCTAGCCAAAAAGCCCAAGAACTATATTTTAAAAAATTGTGAAAAGTTATATTTCAAGTTGTGAATGAAACTGAAGTTACAGAGCAAAAAAGTCCCAACTCACATGGATTCTCATATCATCTTCTATTGGATATGAGCCTAATAGAGCATCATCATTGTTCATAGGTCCAACAAGCTTCCCTTCAGATGTATACAGCTCTAGGTCTGTAGCTGCCGCAGAACATCCTGTAATCAGCTCCAATTTACCCTTTAATTAAAAAAGAAATAGCAATTACCTGATAAATAAATTTACACTGGTGGTTATTCCATGCACTAGATAAGCAAGAATATACATATGAAATACCACAGCAAACCATGTCAAGAACATATCACAATCAAATTCCTTTCCTTTAAGAGTTGTGTAATCTAATCAAGCCAAAAGACAGTGTTAGAATGAAACTATTAAAATACCAGAACACTTAATGCATGTGTATTCATTTACATGTAGTTTATTTATTGCAATGTGTATAGTTGTTGTTTCAAGTAATTGTTATCCTTTTCATGAGCAGAAATGAGCCTGATCCGGTAAGAGTGGCATTTATGTCTGTCCATAACATTAACCATTTTATGGATTCTAGTTTAAGTACAAACCAGGGCTACCACATTTTATTGAATTTCAAATCCTTCAGTGATGCCCTTCACAGTAAAACATAAATAGTGAAACACATTTCACTGCTTACTTTTTACACTCAAACTTACAGGTCTTCAAATTTTGAAAATTTGCTAAAAGGTCTGTCCACGACAAACCGATCAGGCATAAATAAACTTTCACTTAACTTGGACTCAACAGTTTTCTAAATATTAAGAAGCAAACACAAATTTCAAATAAAATCATTTTTGTCACACATATTGCTAACAGTATCTTATTGCTCTGTTTAAACCAGGCAGTGTTGGGTGTCTTGAGACATGTCTCGAGACAGTGATTGTGTGTCTCGTGTCTCGTCTCAGTCAAGGACGCTGATGTCTTGGTCTCGGTCTCTGTCTCAAAGGGAAATATCTCATGTCTCGGAGGCCGATACATCGTTGCACTCTCGCACGCACTCTGCGTTCGCCGACACATGCGAGAGTGCAACGCTGCTTCGCCTAGCGCCTGTGGCAGAGACCAGCGGGTGTAGGTGAACTCACGATGTCGGAGGTCGCGCTATTGAAATGGAGATTAATCAAGCGGCGAAATCAAGAAGGTAGGATCCCGTATCAATCAAAAGTCGATATTTTGAATTTGAAAAATAAATTTCAGGTTCTTATATCACAGTTTGATCGACTGGTCCACTGGCGAACTTGGAAGGTAGTTTGCAGGGTTAACCGGGCATGAGAAAGTGTGATTTGGAGGCATAATATTTCAAGCTGACATCGGTCTACACAGGGGCCTATGGCAGCAATCTATAGCTATCGTGTAATATCAGAATAAAAATCATGATAGCTCCTATAGCTATTCTGTACAATGGCATTCATTGACCGAGTACACAGGATGAGTGGCTGATGATGCCTGATGATGGCACTCACAAACTACAATTCTCATATGACAAGCATGATAAGGGAGAATTGGGCATTATCGTGAAATAGGAAACCACCGTTCACTTTGTACAGCAGCGCTTTATTCAGTCACACGCATTGCTTGGTTTCCTAATCCTATTTCCACCTCCATTCTCAAGTGCTCAAGTGCGAGCGTCAAATGAACGAGTGGTTTCCTAAACCACGATATGGCCGAGAATTGTAAGTGCCATGAAATGTCAATGCTAATAAGAAGCTACTAGGCTAGTACTTCTATTATTGGGCGTTGCCATGGCCATGATTATTGCCATGGAATACCAACTTAGAATATATAGAGTCTAGGCAATTTAATCATGTTAATATTCAGTCCCACCTATTGCAATAAATGTTAGTTACCTTCAGTTCTGCAATGGTAATATCCTTCGGAAATCGTTTCTCTGAGGCAAAAGAAGTCAATGAGCTCGAAATCTGCACACTGACATAGCTCGCAGTTACAACAGTGTAATCACCAGCCATTATTGAAGGATGTCCAAAATTTGGAGGAGAATTCAGCAGATCACAGACACGGACTACCGACACAGACAAGTTACAGGTGACCAAGCAGCGAACGAACGTTCGAGAGCCAAGTTAAAATCGCGCGTGGTGCCGGTCGGATCCCGTGTGGTTAAGTGCGTGCATATATAAGCGCATGCAGTTGTAAGTTAAATGCAGCCATAGGTTGCAGCTGTGAGCATAATCTTTGGTGTGAGTCATCATGACGTGTCTGAAGCACAAACTGGGATGCAATCATAGAATAGGATGAAATCATGTAGAATATTTAATTTGGATGCAGTGCGTTTGCTGTAAATCAGCCTTTAGTTCATCGGGGTTCATCGTTCAGTTAGGTCAGCCCCCCCTCCCCCCCCCCCCCCCCCCGGTCAGGCCGACAAACAAAAAGAGCAGTGAAAATCCGCGACAGGTTAAAGCCTTTGGTTATTAAACATTGTTATAATTACTGACCAGACTAGATCTAATGGCTCAAAATCCCAGCTCAAAATAAATGATTTATCTTTGATTCACTGATTGACAGGGGACAGATCTAAAGCTAAATTAAGATGAGGCATGACGACTGATCTGATTACTCAAAGTAACTGATTTATCTTTGATCCCGGTCTTTGATCTATATGGGGAGCGTTTCATGAAAGGACTTGTCGGATGTTTTATCCGACAGAGTCTGTTTTATCCGACAGTTACCATAGTAACGATGCTTCTCGGCCAATCAAAATCAAGGAAAGATGTCAGATTTGACAACTTGTCTGATGACAAATGTTGATGAAACGCTCCCCAGGCTAATGACTGATCTGTATTACTGATCTGACTGATCTATCCACTAACTGACCGATCAACAGTATGATTGATCTGAGGGCTCAAATTGATTTATGATTTTTCTACTGATTCGATATATATATATAATATATATATATATATATATATATATATATATATATATATATATATATAATTATATATATATTCTCTCAATTGATCTCACATATATATATATATATATATATGACTGATCTGATACAGCTCAAATTGATTTATCTTTACCGCTACTAATTTACAGAGATTAGGCATATATGACTGATTTGATAGCTCAAATTCATTTATCTTTGCTGACAAAAGCATTTCAATTGAGGGATTCCCCATATTAGGAATCAAGTTGTTTTCAGTCGTATATGTAAAAAGTTTTGAGAGGATAAGCAGCCTAGGTGGAAAGTGGTGTCGTTCAACGGGTTCAATCAATCTAATGATCATGACTACATTTTGGTCATTATTATTGTTTACTGCATTCGCTTCTAGGCGTATGCTCATTCCTGAATCGCAATTAAGTTCTCAATTTGTTAATTGTGACATTCGAAATTTATATAGTTTTCACCAAATTATATCTGTCATACCCACCACAGCAGAAGTCCCTAAAATTATGTTAGTTAAAGACTTCGAGTCTTTAGACCAGTAGTCTTTATATACTTTGAAAAAAAATCTAGTCATATTAGACTGAACTGTAAAAGAGTATTTAAAAAAAATGAAGAAAAAAAATGACACAATCCTAGTGAAAATAAACAGATTTTTTTATTAACAGAGTTTGACTAGAACATCCCACCGGCTCCAACAATGATTTTGCACGATTCTAGTGAAAATGACCAGAATTCTATTTTTTTTTTTTTTACTAGAATGGTCATTTTCCCTTGAATAGTCTCAATTTTGACTAGAACCGTTGCAAGTGCCCGTGGGATCCGGTGTTTTAGTCAAATATTTTTAACAGAATTTTGGTAATTTTCACAAAATCTATGTAAATTTTGACTAGAATAGAGCTGGTGCCCGCATGGGATCCAGCAATCTAGTCAAATCCGACTAGATCCTTTTAAGGGTGTATAGGCCTACCATCAGGATTTTATGACTTTTGGCAACAATCAGAGGGACGTGCTTTTTCAATGGCGCCACCAATGTTAAGTTGTGTCACCATCCACCCTGTATAAAATGCACTGTTTTATCATGTCAATATTATTTTCATCATTCGAACAATAACGAAGATGTATGAACTGGCACCAAAGTGTCAAGTTTGAAAGGCCAAGCTTAATCCACAAACAAGTTGATTTACTTAAAAGCATAAAAAAACAGAAACTGATTTAAAACGGTACCTTAGGACGATCAGACAAAACTGTTATAAATTAAAATAGCTTTTGAATGATGTAATTTTAGTAATTCTTCACTACGCTTTTACTGCTGTTAACGTACTGTTTAATCTGTAAGGTATACTATCTAAACCTCCTATTGTATGATCAGAATATAATTTCTTTATCTGTATATTCATACATGTGTCATAAAGTATCTATTTTGGTTTGCAAATTTATCAAATATGTCTATTTGAAATATATTCACGAATGTTTATTTTATATAGTAAAAGAACACAAAGGATATAATTTTTGTCACAACACTTGATAGAAGATGTGACGGAATAAAGTTTTCTTTAATTGAAAGAATGAAAATTTATGTACAAAGCACATGGAAAATAGCATGCTGCTGCATTTTCATTATCTCGTGTTATGCAGTTCACTCCGAACTTCGATCAAACAGCTATTTAACAGCATGATATGAAAATGTCTCATATTTCGCTTGCTTTTACGTGTAGGAATAAAAATCTCAAATGCTAACTTTGGTTACAGTTACATGCATAAATCAATCTGTACTGGCAAGAAGGTAATAATGAACATAATACAAGGGGAGTTTGGAACCTGTGATATAAATGGACATTGGCTTTCATTTCAAACTTATATTAGTATTGAATGACGCGTATTAATTCTTTCTCTAAATGCTTCGAAGAAATCTTTATGAAAAGGTTCCGTTTATTCTTTCATTTTATCGCTTGTGAATGTTGTGTTGCCTCTCTTGGTTTAATCAGGTTTTTCTAAACTTTTAGAGAAGGTATCTACCCGCCAAGAATGCGAACAGTTGGTTACACAGCTCTCTCTCTCTCTCTCTCTCTCTCTCTCTCTGTCTCTCTCTCTCTCCTGTACACACACACCCTCACACACACACACACACCCATACACACATACACGCGCACACAGCCCCACTCACCAGTTTCAAATCACTCTACTCTCGTGTACATTGTTCTCCTGTCCTCGGAAGGCTGACGGAATAAGGCTCAAATCTATTTTTTGACACTGAGGACCATTCACAGGAATTTTTCTTTGTTCACTCTCCTCGCTTATATAGCTATACAAACTCACACGCACACACAAATGCAGACACACGACATTAACAGCATTCAACACCAGTTGATGAGGATTCCTTGCGAAATTCGAGTCAACCGGCAGCTCACAAGACTGACAGTGCCGGGCTCTTCAAAGACTGAGTTAAAAGAATGCCCCTGAGACCGACATGTTAATATCAGGGGCTTTCAGTCGGTCTCGTGAACCCGTAGCTTTTGATAATCCCTCGAAACTCAAATTCTACCATTCCCTCGTGGGCTTTTGTTGATTTCTGTTCTAAGTTTCCTGTTCATTTGCTTATTTGTTTATTGAAGTAGGTATTATAACAATAACTAACAAATAAACTGTATTTTAAAGTGTTTTATGTATAAATATTAGGTGTACAAGATTTAATGCTTTATCATCCCTTTTATTAAGCTCACATATTTTCAACATTATACCTAGGGCCTTTCTTAGTGACTATTATGTAACATAATATTTATCTAATATAATGTAATATGATATATATCTCAGTCTAAGAAACACACTCATATCACCCCTATACTTTGAAATCACGTCACTGGTTGCAGGTCAGAGGTCGTATCATTAAAAAAAAAAAAAAATCTTGTTTTCCATTGTGTCAAGGGTTTTGCTCTTCATTATAATGTAAGTCTAGTTCACAAATACACTCCTGCACACTCTTAAAAATTCCGAGTCTGTTTGACCCTGAAAAAGAGTCCGTTGGGGCCACACTCCGTTCTGAGTAAAAAAAAAAAAAAAAGACTCGGAATAAGGTCAGATGTGACCCGGAAACAAGTCTTCATGACCCTATTCCGGGCCATTTTTTGACTCGGAACGGAGTAAGGCCCCAACGGACTCTTTTCCGGGTCAACTTGACCCGGAATTTTTAAGAGTGTGTCAGATACGAAATATCTAATTCTGGTTCTCTTATTGTTCCAAAATCTGCAAAAACATGGGGGGGGGGACGAGCTTTTGACCACGCTGGTCCTGCTCCATGGAATAATCTACCTTTAGTTATTAAGAAGTGCAGTTCTCCGGATTCATTCAAAAGCAGTCTAAAAACTTTATTATTTAAATCTTCTCTTGTATTTCTACTCTCTACTTTCACTTCTTTATGTTACGTTGCGCCTACAGCAGTCTACAGAGTGGATTTGGCGCATTGTAATCAATGATTACAATGATAATAATTCATATGACATAATATATGAATTATTATCATTATTACATCTATAATGTATATAATCCATCCATAGGACGAATTTGCTTTCTATAAGCCTATTGTTCAAATTCGCCTTTCCGTATGTAGCCATATATATATATGTTTTTATATATTATAAGTAACATATATATGTATATATATGTGTGTGTGTGTATATATATATATATATATATAGTGAAAGAATGAAGGGAGTTGCCAAAGTTGTTTGTATTTGTCAAATTTCTTTATATATATATATATATATATACACACATATATATATGTGAGATCAATTGAGAGAATAAAAGCGTAGCATGAATCAAAGTTCCCCAGAGCTGTCCTACCATTTTGGAAATTTTGCAAAGGTTGAAAAAAATGTCTCAACCTTTGCAAAATTTCCAAAATGGTAGGACAGCTCTGGGGAACTTTGATTCATGCTACACTATTATTCTCTCAATTGATCTCACATGTATCTATTTCCACGAGAGTTGCCAAAGCTGTTGTATAAAAGTTACCTGATCACAAATTTATATATATAGTTTTCAGTACCATATCTAAAATCTTTCTAAAATGATATATGTAATAATAATAATACATCGATTTTATTCGCCGAATTCTCTTTACTGCCATAATAAAGATGATGGGGCAAACTAAATGAAAAGGTATACCGGGCAAGCAAATGCTTACTCTATAATACTGGGTTTCTATTCTATGCTGAATGACATCGTCGAATAGGAAGCAAGCACAGGCTAGTGAATTCCCGGATTCAACAGTGTGCTAAATTGGCACTATGCACACACATATAACATTCAACAAGTATACGTCTGCTGAAGATGTAAAGTAAGCATTACATACGACGACGCCGCGTGAGCGCTGGAATAAGCCATTTACTTACAGCATGTACAGCTAGCTATCATTCAAAGCTGCGCTTCATATGAGCTTCAGCTTCTCCCTCCGATCCGAGAGATTATAGTAACCAGCATTATACGTGACGACCGGCTGCGAGAACTGTTACTAAAATAAGAGCGAAATTGAAAAAAATTGTACTTTTGTGTTTGTTTGCAGACCGAAATGGGCCCGGATTTCTGACTGTGAAACTAGGAAGTATCCTGATTTATGTAGACCGTTGTGAAAAAAAAAAGCTTCTTTTATTGTTAAAGCGCAGGCAGACGTAGCGTGTGTCATAACCTGCAGTGTAGACATTATAGTGCGGGTATTAGCGGTATAAGTTAAAGCTCACATGCACGAAGGATTAATCAGTTGTAAACATCGTTCGGCTTTCATACAGCTCACACGGATCGGCACAGGATAGACGTTGATTTAGATTGCAAGAGTGGAAAGCTATCATATCAGAGACCATTTAACTACACCAGTGCAGTATGCATCAAACGGGAAATAACGGGATGGATCAAAATCGACGAAATGGCAGCGGAAATGGCGCAAACAATCTCAAAACGAACAAGAAATGGGTTCGCCTGGCCACCGTGTTTGCCTATGTACTATCAGTGTCGTTAGTAGCCGTGATTTTGGCGATATACTACAGCTTTTTCTGGGAGTCGAGTGTGAATCCGTCGACTCCTAACATTAATATGTCATCATCTGTAGTTAATACCTCACCCGGTCCTACCACCACTCCTATCACCACCACAAGTGCACCGGTAAGATCTTCATCATGGGATTGCCACACCTAATTAATACTAATGTAATAGACCCTTGCAACTCTCATGAGCCCCAACTAAATCTCGATTTACGGTTCAAATCTTTTCGATCTATGAACAGTGAGATTTAGGTGTTTGGCGTTGAAAGTTTACTAAGTAGCTCGGTAAAACATTTATAGCCTATAACTATTCATAATGACATGAATTCGGTTGAATTCAATTCAGTATTGGTTTCATTTTATCAAGGCATATTTGCAGCAAAATGCTGAATGGCGCATGTTTACAACAATTTCTCAAAGTTGTCTCACATTACAAATAGCATAAAAATGAAAATCAATCAAATTTGACATAACTTCAATGCTTTGAATGTAAAGTATTCAAAGAATACAAGAAGATATTGTTTGGAATTAAGCAAAGGTCTGATTGATAAAATTTCAAAAGGTCTGTGACAGTGCCTGTATCGTTGCTATAGCCCCCTTTTTTCTTATAACCTTCTACTTTGGGTAAAAATATTTTTAAGATAGTAGTTTGTCATAGTTCGCTTCGCGCTAAAAATATCACTTTTAAACTAAATTGACACGTATGCATATACACCTTGAAATTCTTTTATTCAGGTTGACAAAATGATAAAGTATTTATTTTCTGATAACGTATATAGAAAGATAAGTGTGTTTAGATTCTAACCTATCTTTAAAATCAGGAAGAAATCGAATAACAATGAAGCATATTCATCGATGAAACTCTTATTGATGCATATTTACACCTACATGTAATGTAATATGCTCTTGACGAGAGAACAATGGACATATTGAACACTATTCTATGAACTGTTATACCAGTAACACTGATCGTGACAAGTTGACATCAAGGATGTCGATTATAATTACCCTCTTGAAAATTCCGAGTCAGAATTTGACCCGGAAAAGAGTCCATTGGGCCACACTCCGTTCCGGATAAAAAAAAATGACCCAGAACAAGATTAAAAAATGACCTGGAATAAGGTCAAATATGACCCAGAAACGAGTCTTCATGTCCATATTTCGGGTCATTTTTTTTTTACCCGGAACGGAGTGTGGCCCCAACGGACTCTTTTCCGGGTCAATCTGACCCCGAATTGTAAGAGTGTATAGCATGATTAGGGACAACTAAATTAGATAAAGAAATTATAATCAATTAAGATTGATTTCTAAATCTTTTTTTTTTCTTCTTTTTTCTTTTTTTTTTATAGATTAAGACTTTTAATAAAATTTAGAGTCGTCCCAGATTCAAGTCTAAGAAATTTAAAGTGAAAATATACGGTATCGATCTCGTTGGTGTGTCTGGAGTATTGATATCGGAGAAAGAGCATGTCTATGTCTATAAAATAATATACGGGTATAATGGTGACTGTCGATATGGACCCAGCAAGAATGTGACGTTTATAGTCAAATTACCATCATGGCCATGCAGGTATTAACCTAATTCCTGATGAACAAAGGGACATTACATGTAAACAATAGTTTCAGGTTCTCGTGCAACAATTTGCAAGTTCAAGTTATAACATGAATATGTGTTTTTTGCAACACAATTTTATAGTGTATAAGATAGACGGCCCATGCAGATGAACGATATAATTCTGAGATAGATGTACACGTATCTCAAGATGTGCATATAACCTTAACAACATGAATAGACCAAGAAGACACCATGTCACCGGGAGATTACTGTCAAATAATGTTGTATGATATTACAGGTGAAATTTTATTGAGTATTTTTCTTTTATCGTGTATCGGTTTTCCCCGCAATAATCTGGGAGGAAATCTATAGAATGATAATTGCATTATTCATTGGCTGTCCTTACCTGCTTACATTGCTATATTCATGCGCTTCCTTTGGAAAGGATTGCAGTACTGTATAGGGAAAAGTAGAAAGCCTCTCTGGTAATTATTGAACATTTGTCATTTTACTCTTTGTAAAGCTAAAATGAAGGAAAGCGAAAATTATGCAGTGAGATTGCCTATAATACTTGATAAATGTGTCATAATTACGCTCATATTGTGTCCAAGGAGCGTATTTTTTATACCAGTACAGGGGAAGATGCCCCTATTTATATTTTTATTTTTTATTTTTTATTTTTTGGTCTGTTTAAATATAAACGATACTTCAAACACTTTTGAAAGAAAACTTAGACCTTCATGGCTAATTCAAAAATATCAAAATATAATCTTAATGGCTAGCTGTTTTTCATATTCATGATTGAAACGATTTAATTTCGAATGTAAGCATCCTTGCATTTGTTTATCCTTCCTACACTGTTAAAAAAAGAATGGTTAAAATCATTGGGTTGGTTACAATATCAACCGACCCGACCAACTGTTGGCTTTAAAAAATAATATTGTATGTAAAACATGTGGAGATTTGTTTTAACCAACAGTTGGTCGGTTCATATATATAGGCCTATTTGCAACCAAAGTGTATTACCCGGTGTTGTCCAACTGCTTCAAAAAACTTAGCACTTCAGTAAGCATTTGAGAATCAACATTCTTGATGCTGGAAATGGGCAAAATCGGTAAAGTCTTTTTTTACAAAATGAACAGTAAGTTCGCGCAAAGTACATTGTATACCTGAAGTCTTGAAAGAGTGCCCTTTTATTTGATTTTATTTGTCCACTCGGCTTGAACGATTAAAGTACAATGGTACAAAGAATGCCCTATATCCTTTCAATAAACTCTCTTCATGCTCTACACCAGTAAACAGAATTCAGACACGGGGTTATAGCTCATTAACTTTATATTCATTTTGTCAGCATTCTTTTAGAGAAGAATACTCCATTCTTGCCTGTCTTAACATCTATTATGTGCATTATGTTCGTTCATTTTCATCTGATTATTATGTACATCTGTATTTGATGGTCGGGAAAAATTATCAAAAAAACACACAAAAAAACTAAACTTTTTACCGACTGATTTAAGTGTATATCAGATAAAATCCGAATAAAAAACCCACTAGAGTACAATGAATATTCACGTAAGATTGAAATTACTCGCACTACTTCAATGATCATGAAAACTTAAATGGAATACAGTATAATTCATCGTCATGAGATGCGCAAGATGTGTTTGGTATATAGCTTGCACAAAAATCATCTGAAATTCTTAGAAAAAGCATGCATCGGAACTGGAAAGAGCACGCATGAAAACTGGAGTGAATTCATTATTGTGTAAATGGTTACGTGGGTCGGCTGCTGCCCCCCCCCCCCAAAAAAAATGCCAGGGAATGGTCTCTTCCACCTTTTGCGATATGCTTTCGCTTTCCTACTAAACTGCTCTACATAATAATTGTCTACACGAACATCGAATTAAAGATGCATTTTCAAAAAATTGAGGAGGATACCTGGGCAAGATGATCATTAACATGCATGATTTAAAAGATTTAATAAATAACTAAAATCCAATGACTCATTTCGGTTCTTTTTTTTTTTAATTTCTCTTTGAAAAAATTATATATATATTTGTATGTATCGGAATGTGTTTATAGAATCATTGTATATGAAACCATGACGTCGTTCTGCAGAGGCTAGTAAATACGTCCCTTGAATAATGCCAGGGTTATTTCACTTTGCACAGTACGATCGATGTCCAGCACGATCATAAACATGAAAAGAGAAAGAGGAAAAAAAAAAGATAGAATAGGATATGAGTTATAGAGACAGGTTTAAAAGAACTTTTAGAGGCTATTGGAGATGTCTAAAACGGACAACGGTAGACATACATGTAAAGCGGAAACTCATTGCTTGGAATTCCACCCCGGGAATTCCAATTTACCCTGTAGTTTTCGATATCCCAAAATCGGCAGATAAATGCTTCGTTGAATAATGTTATCCATTTACTTTTTTTTTTTGTTTACCATCTTAATGCATTTTTTCCAATGTGCTATTTTAAGGCAGAATTAAGGTCAGTTTTTCTATTTCGTATTTTACCTGAGAGGAGTTTTTTGCAACCAAATGCAATTGCAGACATATTCATATACTACATGTTATTCATGTTGCTGCCCTGGTTTTTTTCCCTTTCTCGCAGAGCTTTGTATGGGAATGGTAAAATGGTGCCAAATATTTCCTCTTTTTCCCCCCATTTTAGGCTACTTTTGCAAATAGCAGAATAAATTTTTGGAGTAAAATTCTATTCCAACTCTCAAAATCGTTAATGAATATAATATTATGAAACAAACAAAATAAAACATAATTATTCAGGGACATTTTGCTTGTGAAGTGTAGGGGAATATGATAAACAAATGCATCATCATAAGGTTACAATCGCTTGATCTGGTGAAGTACACATATCTGGAATATTATATCTTGTATAGCAAGAATTATTATAAATGGTCATGAATGGTGCTGGTACCTAATCTGTATCCTTTCAGCTTAATCATTTTATGCCTAAATTCAGCACAAGCTAATGCACTACACTTGTATTCCCACGTTTAGCTCATGGAAAAATATATTCCGATGTATAGATTAGATTTCAGTTTTTACAGTAGCAACCAAAACAGAGAATAAATTTGCAAATAATTATGTAGGCATGCAGAGCCACGCATGATTAGTCAAAAGCACATGGCCGCGTATTGCCTACCAACTCGTGTGGGAGAATGCAGACGACGGAATTCTTCGTTTATTCATTTCGATTAAAACACGATGCCAGATATATAGCCTACATTTTGGTTGCAAGCATCGTATTGGGGAAGTGATGGCAGGAACGTCATCATTTGTATAATTCATAGTGTATTTTACATGTACTACGTACAAGTAGATGCCTAAGTCTGTCGCATTTATCAATACATTCCTTAGGGTGTCACGTAATCGTTGTTCACATCTTTCTAATTATACACCAAGCCACTGCGGAGGGTTTAGCCGTGCTGATCCACCAAGAATATTGATGCCAGGCGTTACTATAGCAACATAAATCCTTGTCCCCTCTTTCTCTCCCTCCCTCTCTCTCTCTCTCTCTCTCTCTCTCTCTCGCTCTCTCGCTCTACATTTTCTATGAAGGAGGGAGAGAGTGAAACACGCAAACCTCGAATACAATCATATCAGCAATTTAGAGCTGCTTCGCACGTATCTGCATCAGTGAGTCTAATTGACTACGACAGGCTACAGTCAAAATACTCATCGCGTATAGGTGCACGCATACGTACCTATGATAATGTAATAACATGTAAATACTGCGTAATTTTGGCGTCATCTATAAGGGTTGTCGTCGGCTATACTCTAACTTATACTTATTTGGAAATTGCCTATGTCCCACAATATATAACACGAATGAAATTGAGGTATCAAGATTTCCTGTACATGAGTCGGATGACAAATTATTGTGAAACCTAATGCAGTGAAACTGCAAATAAAGATAAGTTAAAAATCACCGTACCAGGGTTCGGAAAGGCCTTTTCATTCAGTTGTGTATATGGCCTTTTTACACGAACTTCGGTTCTGACCTGACATCAGTGATAATGGGAATGACAGCTTTTGCAAAATGCTATCACATGTAGTTTGCTTGCAAGGATAAATACATCAGTTATGAAATTTTGCTATAAGAAATTAAAAAATAGAAAATATTGTAGTCTATTCACTTGCGTCACAAAATGTTTTGAAAGGTCGTTAGTGTGAGTGCCGTGTGCGGCATTTTAAATTAGCTGAGTCAACTATGATCCTCGTTGATTAGTAGTTAATACGAAGAGCATTCACTTCAAATTACGGGCTTACTATCTCATCACAATGCCTAGCCTATACAGTTTGCTCGCTTAAAGGTAGCTTTCCGCTTTCAAGGTATAGTAATGTTTCAGGAAATTGTTTTCGCTTGATATCATTACAATGTCATGTATGATGGTGCAATCATAACATGTTGTAATACTACTATAAGCATGTATTCCAGTAGTGGTTAGCTAGATGACATACATTGAAATGGCACATTTTGACACGTGATCGTTGCTCCTCTCGATCCCGGCAGGCTGGCAAAGAAAAAGTCTGATTCGTGTAATAGGTAATTGTGTCCTTTTGAACTATTGACACTTACTACATGCTCCATTAACGTCATTAAGAGGGATGGGACATCAACGCTCTCCAGGACTCCAGTCCTCGGCCAAGTTTCCCTTAATTCTCCTTTCACTCATTTTCATTCATTTTCATTTATACATTTATTCTCAAATTCTCATAAAAACATTAACAATTATACATTCAGATAACAGAAAGGTCATGCTAAATAAAATACATCCTTTTCTATATACATCTCAAACGTTCAGAAATTTTTCTTGTGTTTCTTTATTTTCTATTACTCTTGTATCTGTTTTTTTAATTTCGAAGGACATACGTTTATAGCTATATTTTTGGTGCCATATAAGTTCTCATTTTATTGTAAATCGAATAGTTGTCTCCGATTTGTAATATGCGTACCGAACAACCATACTGCCCAATAACACAACACAATACTATTTTTGATTTCATGATGTACGACTCTCTCGAATCCTGGACACTCTGTCTCATTTTTAACATGCAAACCCAGTTATAGCATAATTATATTATTTTATAGCATATGACTACTTCTTGACTTGATTTCCCTTATAAATGTATAGAATCTTTCTTTTATAGTAGTGAATATTAATTATGTTGAATGATTCTCCTGTAAATCTATTTTTTTCCTTTCATTTCATTCATTTCAAATTCTCATAAAAATATTTAACAAATTTACATTCAGTATCAGAAAAGTATTGCATAATTATACAAAATACGTAAATACACACTAAGAAAAAAGGGTTCAATTTTGCACCCTTCAAATGCAACGCTGGGAGCTCCTTTATGGGTACAACTTTGCACCCTTAAGGGTGCAGAGTTGAACCCTTTAGGGAAAGTGCAAATTAGCACCATTTGAATGGAAATATTTCTGCACCCGTTAACATGGTAAAGGTGCAAAGTTGCACCTTTAAGGGAGCAGACGGCCATTTCCGGATGCATCTTTTTCATGTATATAGGTGCAAGATTGCACCCAAAAAGATACTGCCAGTGTTGCATTTAGGGTGCAAAATTGAACCTTGTTTTCTTAGTGTGTACAATTACAGGAGTTTAGAGGAGCCCAAAAATGGTATTGTTCAATTCAGCCCTTCGGCTGCAATATATTTTTAAATAAAACATACCATTATCACTTTATTCGAGATTTCTATTAAGCTCCTTGTATATAGCATGAAACTTCGACTCAATCAGACGAGACGTCTATAAATTCTCATTTGATCCCAATGTAGAAATAAACTGAAACCGTTTTGAGCCCAATTTCATTTTAATGACTCGAAAATTTCTCGAAAAATTATTCCTGTATATAACTTCGAACAATTATTGATGTAGACACAGTTGGAAAAGGGTTGTCACTTTACATCCCTGGTATACTCGCCTAATTTTTTTTACAGGGTCGGTGACATTTAATGATGTGCAACATCCTTGTATTCACAAGCTGGATGATTCATTGACCTTATCAAACATTAATTCCTGGCCGATATAGCCATTTCGTTATGCAGCAGGTAACATGCTTCAAGATTAATTTTGAACATGATATAGACATGACAGCTTCTTGAAGGGGTTTAAAACGTGAATTCCGTCATGTCCGTAATCGTTTTCACTTTCAGCAAAGATCTACTTCATGAGAAGATTGAGATGCCATGCCATGAGAATAAGGCTTTTACTTCTTCTTCTTTTTTTTTTATAAAGAAATACGTAACTGCTATGACTTCAAGCATACGGACCGAGGTACTTTTCCGCATTTCTTCCTTATGCACGTACATTTTGGCAAGACCAAAACGAATTACTAAAAGTACCGAATCGCATGCAGTTTCTCGTAGGAAAACACGCATATAGTCTGTCCGATAAAATTATGGAACTTTGACAAAACAAAATAGCGAGAGAAAAAAAAATATCCTTATGATCCATAGTTGTTTGTAAACTCCGGTTCCATATGGTAAGTCGAAAACAGCGTCCACTCCTAAAAGTATTGCAAGCAACAAAGATATTGTGAATAAACGATAATATGAAAAAATCATTCAGCTTTGTAAAATATTTTTTTTACCAGCAGCTTAGAAATTGAGAGAGTATATCATGCTCCATTAATTCGCCCATATTATCGCTAAAATTGAAAAGAAGAAGAAAACAAATCGACTGTAACTTGGGTCAAAAGAAGTGCGAAAGTGGATGTTGAGATCTTTCGGATAGTGCAAAAAGCCGCTGCACTCTGGAGGCAGGATAAGGTGTCATCTTGCGAACTTTGCATGGAATCCTGATAAATTACGCAAGTCTTCTGCCACTTACTCCGCCATTTTGGACGCCTTGATTTCAATCTCCTCCATGGCTGACATTTAAACTGGATCTTTATGAACCATTCCATTAAGATAATAACCTCTGTATGGTCGTGTGATGTATTACAGTTTCAAACGTACTTTGGAACATTAAAAAATCAAAATCAAATCCATCTAGGATCAAATGAAATCAGCTGTTCTTTCTAGGAAGATTTACAAGTTAGTATTAAGAATCTAATCATAATAATTGTAAAAAAAAAAAAAAATACAGGTGATTTCGAACGTGATATTTAACATTTTTTTACCGAATGTTTTTCATTATTATTTCACCTTTGATATATACGAAAAGGATTCTCTGCAAACTACGGGCTTAATATCTCATCACAATGCCTACAGTCTGAACTTTGAATTCTAACATGGAGATTCCGAGAATTATACCTAACTCAAACTCGTCCACACAAAGACTTGAATTGGAAAGAAAAAGAAGCATTGAGAATACGTGGGAAGCATAATATTTGTCTAAGTATTCTATTAATGTCTTCTCTCCAAAACGCTTGTACACGAATATGAGAGGTAAAGAATAGTATTTGTAATTTCCTATTACGATATATATTTTGCATGTCAACCCAATTATAAAGTTACACTCTAAAAAAAAAAAAAAAAAAAAGTGCCATTAGAGTAATTATGTGTCCAACCAACTTTAGGCATTTCTTTGGGCATTTCTTTTTATCCAATTTGATGGAAATTTAGCTGCTTATTTTTACCCCAACTGGACAATGTGCTTCCCGCATTGGATAAAAATATTACCAAAAGTTGGTAGGAGATATAATTACCCTCACAGTGTATTACTGTGGTGTTATTGCTAATCAACTGATGTTGAGCAGCTATCTATATAAACCTGATCTCAACCCTTAGATGCTGGCTTTAAAGTCTTTCATAATTGTCTCGAAATCGCCTGGAGACAGGTCTTGAAGACATAAAGCCTCATTATCATCCTACGTGATCACTATGCACCGTGATACAGTCTGTCGAGGTATTCAGGGCATAGTACAAGAAGAAATGATAAACGATGAAATGGGTCAATCTGTTAAAAAGACATGGTAAACATCGTTCATCTTGGTATGTCGTAGCTGCATGTTTGAAGTATGTGATAGGATACAGCAAACGGAGAGAAGCGTTGATACATACAAAAAACAGATGAATGGCTGTGGAAAATTTTGATAAGATCATGGAAAAAATGGCTTATATCATAAGGGAAATTCCTCTAAAAGTTGACTTGTTATTAAAGAGAAATTAGCAACCCTACATTAAAGAGATAAAATCAGTGTCAGTATTCCATAGGAAAGATATGACTTTCTTAAAAACCCTGAAGTCAAAATACAACCAACACCATTCAGAGGCAATTTCAAAGGAATTTCTTTATTTCAGAACCCTAAGGCTTGTAACCGTGTTTCTCCTTTCCTTTGAGCATCTCTTAAAGCTGAATTTACCCCAAGCTTTTCGAATCAACGTCAGTCACACCGCAAAAACCAATTCAGCCTATAGACCGATACTATTCTTGATAATGTAACCCTTTAACTATGAACATGACGGACAAAGAAAGCGGACAAAATAAACAACCTCTCATTCTACCCATAACAACGGTTCTGGTAGTCAAAAGAACATCCCTTCACTGCTATTATCTGAAATATGTGGAACAGGTGTCACATGCATATTCACCTGGAACTACTGATTAAACATAATAGCTGTGAAGGGATGTTCTTTTGACTACCAGAACCATTGTGAATGGTATAGAATGAGGGGTTGTTTATTTTGTCCACTTTCTTTGTCCGTCATGTTCATAGTGTTTGTTCGGTGAGGTGTCCGTCTCTTCGATGTGACTAGCGCAATATCAATGAACCAAGGAGCATTCTTTAATTCGCGTCTGATGGACAGATCTGCTCTAATTTCTTATTACCAATATATCACACCTTGTCACGCCACAATTCCTTCATGGTACAGCACACATGGGTGATAGATTGCCCAGGTACTGTCTGCTAAAGGTCTCCAGCCGTGAAGCCATCAACATTCTTGAGAATTCAGTGGGATTTTTTCCCCAGGTTTGTGCGGTTATTTCGTAACGTCATCAGAGGGAATACTGGGGTATTTCACAAAACTGTGCGTAAAGTTAAGCATGACTTTAAGAACGATTTATCTATGAACAGCCAAATGGAATGCCCAAAGTTTTTCCTCTTGTTTTTTGACAGTGTGATTGTATTTCCTATAATCTCAATTAAATTGCTGGCAAAAACTATACTTCTGGTTAAAATGTTTGATTAAAAATGATAATGATGATGATAATAATAATAATAATGATAATAATAATAATAATAATAATAATAATAATAATAATAATGATAATAATAATAATGATAATAATAATAATGATAATAATAATGATGATGATAATAAAGTTAGTCTACGTAGATATTTCGACTTAAGCCTATGCGATTGAAATAATTAAGAATTCCACTTGGCTTTACATAATTGTTCAAGTTATTCTTAAAGTCATGCGTAACGTTACGCATTGCGCAGAGTTTTGTGAAACACCCCTTGATGTATTGTTAATGGTGTACATTATTTACAAAATTGCAGTTTTTCGAAATATATATATTTGTTACTAAGTCTTTAGCAATAAAGGCTCTTTAAGTGTGTAGGAGATAGAAAGACGAGTATATAACTTTATTCATCATGTTCATGCTATCAAAACGTGCTTCACAAACCTATGACTGAACTCGAAAGGTGTTTAAAATCCATTTCGTAGTACCCTAACAGTTGAAAATATAAAGGGGCTGTGGTCTGTTGAACTTTATAAATTCGATGCAAATTTACTATGAAACAAACATATTTAGAAGCAAAATGTATTCTGGGCCTACCCTCTCAAGATAAAAGCGTTTGAAGTATGTTTAATTCCAAGTTTAATACAAATATCATCATGAAGCACTTTGTGCCCACTTCCTAAATGTTTGCTTTACTCGAAAGTGATCTATCATACCACTTATTTCATAGATGATTGTGTGTAACCATTTACCTATATTCCAAGTTATGTATACCATTGGTATTTAACTGTCACTGTAAAAAGCCAAGGTGCGGCTTATAATCCATCTTAAAAATTGAAATGTCATTAAATACGGAAAAGTATATGAGAAGAATAATAACCTGATGACATAATGCTTGTAAATATAGTTTCTAGCTATTTTCCCCCGTGCGTGTGTGAGTGTGTGGGGGGGGGGGGAGAGTGAGTGAGCGTGGGTAGGGACGGGATCTATTCCTTTCGGCATGTTCGGAGAGAGTGTACTGTTGCTGGTATGTAGTGACGTCATATCCTGGATATTTACTTTCGCATAGTCAAGAATGTAGTATGATAATAACCGTGATAAAAATGCTCTTATTAGATATATAGTGGGGTTTACAAATAAATAGTTGCAAAATTTGTGAAATGGAGATCTTAAAATGGAGAGATGCAAAAACGTACATTATAGATTGAAGTGCTGAAAGAATTAGCTGTTTCTTTAATTATCTGAAAATAATTTTAAAAAACAACAACCCTGGTTTGTCATGACTTTTTAAAACATGATGAATGTAATAATACAATGGCAACATACGATATATCTGTTATGAAATTAAATTGTTTAGACTAATTAAGGCATTTACAAAATTTGTAAATGCACGTCTAATAGAATCTTAGGCCTTCTAAGACCTTTATCTTTTTTATTTCTGTTTTTTCTGAAGCTTTGATTCCTGATACCGCTAAAAACCTTCCTTATCTGAAGACTGTAACATTGACCTAAGGTTTAATAAGAAAACCCTTAATGCACTTTGATGTACATAATGAGAGTACGTGCAATATGTGATTTCCAGATGGAACCCTGGTGCAGTTTTCATGTTTATGGCGCCTAATTAACCCGTCTGTCATGTATGACACGGTGTGCTTGAACTGCATGCAAGATCTATGTGCTGGAGGCCTGGTGCCTTTAAAACACTAATGCTAGCTGATGATAAAATCTTTTATTCTGATGCGTATATTGCATTGCCGTTCTGCCAGCCAAAAACAAGAAAAATGGATTATGGGAGTTTGCTGATATGAAAAGCGTTTCTCTCAAAAATCATTCGTATGTTTTGAGTATTAACAAATATCAAGTGGTGGAAATATCAAGGCTATTTACTCAAAATATTGAGGGTCAAATATCTAGAACAATAATAAAAATTCTATTTGTCAACACCATAGTATAATATTTCTTCTCGCAGTTGATATTCCTGTTTATGCTTTAATGCTCCAAACAACTGATAGAATCGGAGGTCCTTCACCGCATAACCCACAACCATAACCCACAACAGCTCAGAAATATTTGTAGTCAATTTGTCCCAGAGCTCAGACTCGTCATCAGACAAAAAATGTACATAGCATTTATATGAATGATAGAATGTGATTTCATAGCATTTCTATTTCCCCTTTTCTCATTCTCAACTACAGGTTATGCCGGTAACTACAGATGTTAATGGAACATCGATGAACGCAAACACAACTGGTGCGTAGACCATATAGACTTCAATCTCACGTATTTTTATGAGTCTCGAAAGCTTCAAAAACTTATGGACAAATTTTGGAGACGATTCGTACGTTTGGCGGAGGACAGAAAAAGAAAATGGAGACCTTGAGTAGAGTGGATGATTTCTCTGAACAACGAAAGAGTGGTAAACGAGGTCTGAGTGAGCTACATGCATGATATGCTGCGATTTGAATGACTGGCATTCAGTGCATTTTATGTGATCTAAAATGCAATTTTCTCGTTGCACTTTCGTGGGGGGAAAATGTACAATTTTGTACGTTATACGTGTGATGCGAATCATGCGACGATTGTGGATTGCCATATTTCTTCAAGAAGGAAAAGTCGAATAAAAGATGCTTTTTGTTTGTTTTTTTGTTTTTGTTTTGTTTTTTTGTTTTTGTTTTGTTTTTTTGTTTACGATGTTAGCCTTTTTAAGACTAAAAGCATTTCAAAGCTTTTTTTTTCATCTCATGGAAAGACGTTCAGGTTTGTGTGGTGTATACTATCCGACTATGAAATGGCAATCGCACTGTGTTATTTTAGACTCGTATCTAGTTGATGGTGCTGATATACGACATCATCTAAAGTAAATCATTAGATTAAAATGGACTCCTCTTGAACCAGTCCTGTTAATAAAAAATTCGCATAGATAGGTGAAATTAATGAAAAA
Source organism: Echinometra lucunter (assembly GCA_029962745.1). Lineage (NCBI taxonomy): Eukaryota > Metazoa > Echinodermata > Echinoidea > Camarodonta > Echinometridae > Echinometra > Echinometra lucunter. Next base: position 40,554,877 of record CM057152.1, read on the forward strand.
CGTAGATATCAAACAGATAATTTCATTGTAATGTCACATTTCTCCAATACGACTAATTAGCTAGTAATAATCGTGCTATGATGAATATTGGCATATACACCGGTTAACAATTCACAGGTCAGTATCCTTATATTGAGGCCATTGATCGTTGGAATACATAATTTTTTATTTCATAGTCCAGATAATGCAAACAAAACTCTATGTATCTCTATGAAATCATCGAACTGTATAGACTATGTATTATATTTTTTCATACTGGACCAAAGAAAGATTTTTGAAAGGGTGTGCGATGATTAAAAAGAAATATTTAGGGGAAGGTTGATACATGTACATGAATGTGAATTTTAAAAGCAGTAACTCTATATCTAATGAAGAGTGAAGAGAATTGATAGAGGAAAATGGATAAAGAAGCTTTCAATATAATTTATATCCCATTACCGACGAGGAGGACTTTCATATTCTATTGTATCATGAAAAAAATTAATATCATAATAAAACATATTCAGAATATTTCAAAACGCCTGTCAGATTCTGAATATAGAAAGTTTCTCATAAATGTAATTTTAATGCAAATACTCAAGCTTACCCTATGTTTAGCAAGTCATCAATCCGTATATTTAGCAAACGGATCGATTGATTTCGACTTTGTCTTGATAATTGGGAAAGATGTTGTAGCGTTACTTATATCAAAGATTTTTTTATTTCAATTGTTTTGTACATTCATTTTGTAAATATTCATGCATGTATATTTTAGTCAGATATGTATACGATTTCATGAATATGAAAGTAACACTTGCCTTTTACGCTAGCTATGGATGTTTTTTTTCATAGTCAGGTTTTTATGTCTGTTTTGTTTATGTGATAAAACAGGAATGAAAAAAATGCAATTCATGTCTTATTGAATTCACATGTATGATTATTTATGTGTACCAGTTGAAAGTATTTCATTTTGATTTCTTGTTGTTTCAGTGTCATACTACGAGTGAATTTTGTTCAAATCACATTGCGATAGACCGCTTGTATTTTCGAAATATTTTTTGATAATGACTTTTAAGATCAAATAACCAATCTGTAATAAACGACTGCCTCTTCTTCTTATACATCTCTTTTATCGACATAATGTTATCAAAATTACAGACAGCATGATATAAGAGTAGCTACTAGCTATGCCACATTCGTAAATGCAGGCATGAGTAAACAACTGGGACTTCTGTAGGAAAAAAGTGTTTTGATAGTTGATGACCATATATTATTATGATGAAATTTTCTTCATGGATTATGTAAGAGTTGAATACTAAGAAGTATTATTTAAATAATATTGGACACCATGTTGGGCCGTAATTAAACTTAAAACTAATCTTCTGAGATGTACTGTGAATATAACTATTAAGATTGATGGAAAGTTTCATGCATTTGAAAATAGGGTGTTATATCATTACATTATATATCATTACATTAATTGTACTTGGAACTAACTGTGAATTTGTTTATAAAACATTCTAATGAATGGTAGTACATCTATCATTTAATGCTCATTATGCTCATTACTATGTGGAAAGGTCAAAACTTACATAATTTACGTATACGAGAAATTAGCAATTGGCTTTTGCAATTAAGAATGTAATTATCACAATAAACACATATGTCACTGACAATTTAATGTTCACTTAACTTATACCGCTTTCACACCAAGGTACGGTCGCTGGGTACGGTCTCTGCGACCGTACCCAGCGACCGATCGGATGTGCTTTCACACCGCCGTCAAAATTTGGTCAGGCCCTGAGCGATCGGTCGCAGTATAGCTGACATAGCCGGAAGCGGAAGTAGAGATAGCGCGTGGGCATGTATGGGGGGTCATTGCATTTCGATCGGTCGCAGAGAACGATGTGCTTTCACATCAAGTTTGCATCGGTCGCGATCGGTCGCTGAAGTACCTATTCGGTCGGACTCAGCAACCGATCGTTTTGGCCGGAAACGATCGGTCGCTGAGTACGATGAAATGCTTTCACACCATGGTTTCATCGGTCGCTGGGTACGGTCTCTGCGACCGTACCCAGCGACCGTACCTTGGTGTGAAAGCGGTATTACTCACCTGTAAATATCGTCGAGATTATAAGGTTGTTACGATATATTCACAGATATACAGTATGTTTCTTAAAATTGGAAACCCGACTTATTCCCATTCAGTTATTCGGGAAATGGTTATGTCCTGATAAATATGTATAATTAATGTCAAAAAATCACTTTCTTGTATGCTATCGCCACGCACGAATGCTTTCAGTTTTATTGAGCGATGTCAAAATTATAGGTTGCGCACAAATTAAGTCATGAAAAATCGAATTACATTCAGTTACAATAAAACACACACACAAAACAAAAGATAAAAGTAGAATACACATATAGGTAATTTTTAGGATGGAATTTTATTTCCGTCATTAGTCAACATTTTGCATTTTTGTAATGAGACTGGGGTACATTATTTAACCCCAAAGTCCTTCCATATACCACCTCCCCATCTGTAAACGGAAATGAAAACAAAGGGAGGATCAATGAATGGCCGTTCAATGTGTTGATCGATACTCTCGTGCGCCAATCACTTTCGGCGTCGCCTGTTTAAAATTGTTATCACTCGATTGTTACTAGCTCCGTATAAGTGGAACCATATGAAAGTAGAAGAAATTGCTTTTGTCAGTGATGCAGTATAATTGTTTATCCGATAAGGTATTTGTGGGGGAAAGTTGGGTTTCCTGTTTTTAGAGAAACATACCGTACATTTAAAGATTTTTCATAATATTTTGCGAATTTGAATTAGTGAAATGTCCTTATGAAATTCGTTTTATTCTTATAAGTTGATCAGTATCAAAATCATTTTAGACGTAAAATTATCATATTCTGTGTGATTTGCATTAAAATTGATGCTTACGTTATGTTACTTCAACTCTAAGAAGTTTATGGATTCACCGAGACTATTATGTATATCTACACCGTTATATATCTAAACCGACTTGTTGCAAACGGATTTTGCCACCGTCAACTAAATTGACCCATGTGCAGTCAACAGTGAAGGGTTGTCTATTAACAGAAATGGTACCAGAAGCAACAGTAGGAATGACGTTGCAGATTGATGTCAAATTTGTTTTACAGGCAATTTAAAATGTGTGTACTTTTTCTGACTAGCGTTATATGAAACTATGTTATTTGTTTTTCATTTTTCAAATCGAAATTTTGGATATCAGGGGCAACGTCAATGGCAGCCTGTCTAACTATCGTTAAGAGGATCAGCACAAGGAATATAACCTACATCATTCTGTGTTATCAAAGTAGAAAAACTATGACGCAAACGATATGAAGGTCTTTAATAAGCTCGCATATTTGACAGTCATTTTTTTTTCAGTACATTAATAATCATATTCACGAGTATGATCAAGCACATGATATTCAGATAATTTTCTCTAAAACGATAATGATTTTTAATTGAACTGTTGCTCAAACGGAGAATATGTTAAAGTTAAGTTCAGTGATTTTATGTTTTTCATGATGTGGAGACGATTAAACATATTGTAGAATGGTTGCATGTAAGGTTTGAATTTCGTCATTACAATGGTGCTTTTATTGACATTAATACTGTTATGTGTATGAACGGCTTCATAAAACGTGTCCTTACAACTGTTATCGGATAAAACTGTAAAAGAGAAGTAGTGTCTATATATTCTTTCTGGCTGAGGAATCATTAAAGAACATTCTTTAAGTGGGATATTCTGTATTCGGGACATGCATTACCAGTTATTTATTTTAGGTGAAAGTTCTGTTATTTGTCGTTTACAAGAAGTATATGTTGATTGACATATATAACATTTATGTTCTGTGTTTGGAATAAAACTGCAGATTTTCTTTCATAATACTTTTTCGTGAGTGTGTAGTTTCATCAATTAATGTAAATCATAACCTCATAGAAGGGCGACAACAACAAAAAGGAGTAAGGTTCAATCCCCTTCTCATGCACTAAATAAATGAGACATTGGAGCAGCATTACTTGGGCTTTTTTTTGGGGGGGGGGGGGGAATTCCTCGTATATTCATTTTGGCGAGATATTTTCCTGCCATTCATAACTTTTTTTTCATACTTTTAAAATTCGGTTGTTTTTATGTTTTTACATGTAGGACCTACCAGGTATATATTCATACATTTCGTTCTGTTGTGATTATGTTTGTTGTTGTTTGTGCTGAGATTGTTTGGTAGCGGTAGAATGTGATCAGATATTTTCTATTTTTAATGAGTAGATTTGGAGAAGATGTTTTTCTGAAAACCTGCGATAACCTTTTAAACTTTTCGGTACAGAATGCGTGTACAATATGTTGATATCTTCATTAGATACACAATGTCCTGTATTGATATGATGCACTCTAATATTACAAAAAAACGTTCTACTACATTCCTTCAGAGAACAAGTCCTAGAACACATTCATGAACACACGCACATCCGCGCGCACGCGTCCACAGAGAAAGAGTAAATACCCCCCCCCCACACACACACACACGCACCACTAATAGCTCACATAAACACCTAAAATAAGACATTGCAAAGTAAAGGGGACATTTGGTATTTAAAACCAAGAAGAATATCTTTTCCTTGTTTTTTCTCTGAATTTTTGATAAATTGAATATTTTGATCCAAATCATATCGATTCGACAACAAAGATACTGTTTACTTTCTGCGATAACTGGAAACAAAGAAGGGGACAAAATATTATAAGGATAACGAATCCAGTCTATCCATGCTTTCATCTCCTGCTTGCTTACTCTGCGTGATCAACATAACTCATCTGTCGACTCCTGAACAGCGAGTCAAAATTGGCAGTCGGTCCAAGTCACATTCAAATCCGAATACTAAAAAGAGAACCGAACAAAATGCAACCTAGAGTCACTTCAGGCATTGTAAATATACACAAATAGCACAACCACTTCAAAAGAGGACAAGGTTATTTTGGTAATAACCCTTGGCATTGTTTAGTTCACGACTTTATGTTGCAACCATGCATGAGAACCAATCAATGCTCTGGATTCACACTAATACTGATTTATTTACTTTATCACAGTTCTTTATTATTGAAATGAAAGAAGACTTTTAGACTGCGGTACCCAACATGAGAATAATTGGAATAATCACACAAACAGAATACATCACTTGATATCAAAGCATCCAACAACGGAAACTGCGTTAATTCCTAACCACATAAGGGCCTAATGATGGACTTGTTATGAAAAGTTTGCTGTTGATTTGGTTTTCATCCATAGCAGTAAGAATCTCTGGTGTGAAAGAGGTCTGTTGATAAAGGATGATGCGAAACCTCACAAGACCTAGGCATCCTGGGAATGCCTGCTATGTCGGGCGCTGACTGTGATCAAGCGCAAAGATATATGTCCGCATTGTTGGTCATGCTGGGCGAGATATTTAGAGAAAGGAAATCAGTCATTTTCTTGTCCTCTTTCGGACTTAGTTCTGGTCATCTTCGCCAGCCACAATCAAGCTGTGTTCCATAAATGATGCAGATATGATTTTTTATATACAAGTATATAAGTTACATGAATTATGTTATGTAAAATATTTAAGTCATGAACGTAAGACCACATAGATATTAGCGCGCGCTTCAAGTATTGAAATGTATTTGATCTTTCATATCGTCGCTTAGTGAAAGCTTGAGAATGACCAAAAATTCAATTCGCATGACTTGGGCAAGCATCAGTATAGTTTAAACGGCAATATCCTAATTTTCGAGGTGAAATTTTTGCTTCTCTCTGCCTTACTAATCGTAAAAGAAGATGGATTTCAAAATTAAGACGTGTTGGCGTCAAAATAAGTCATCATGGTCATCAACAGATCAAACAAGGGATCAAAATAAAAACCAACATTTAGCATCCACTGTCGATCCACTGGCCAATGCTGCAGAATATTATTATTATGCAAACAGAATAAGCCAGTAAGCGACATCCAAATCTGTACCCCGAGGCGGTGTATAAACTCATCTACACTCTAAAAAAAAAGGACTGATCAAAATGAACAATACTTTGGTTAATGTGCGTCCGACCAAAATATTGGTAAAGATTGACCAATATGATGGTTAAGATTACCAAATTATTGGTTTAAAATGTTCCACAATTTTGGTTTTGACCAATATTTTGGGCGGACATAATTATGTTCACCAACACATTGGTTATTTTGACCAATCCTTTCTTAGAGTGCACACGTTTTGATAAGTGACTATGAGACGAATATGCAGGTTCTCGTTTTATTTATCATGCATTCCGAGATATTTACCAATTAACAACACGCGTAGCTAGCCTACATGACAATAATCAATCAAGCCATCAGAAGTACGCCAAATGTTCATTTAGATACATCCCCAATTCATGTCTGATACAAATAGAAAAACAATTTCAAAAGTTTCAATTTCAATAAAAGAATTTAACATCCATCTGATAAAAACAAGGAATGGTCTCAGCAGTTAATCTGAGAAATAGTATATACAAGTAGACAAACTACTTAATTCCAAGAGACTGCCATCTCGAGTCTGAACCCGTCAAAACATATTCATCAAAGAACCAAACGTGACCATGTGCATTTATAATACATTCAGTATCTTAACTGCCCATAAGGTATACTTGAAAGATGGCGTCAGTATGTCGCTATCAGCAGCAGAAAGCTGGGGTTATCATAACACAAGGAGCGTGACTACGCACCAATCTCATATCTCACTCGTATAACTCATTCGAAATGCCCGACAGGCTGAAGAGATTATATCATGATATGGGCTGTGGTATAAATCAACCTGGACTTCTTAAAGATTTCACTCCGGTCGATCCCTCCACATTAACACAGATTGATCCGTCCCTCTACCCTCAAGCGATATTTTCCTTTGCATCATGCGTCATTGTCTTCCCTGGCCAGCTCATGCTTAAGCCATAATTATGCACGGCCAAAATAAAATTGTGATGATACCCATTACTTGACATTCTATTTTGGTTGTAAAGCAGATTGATCGCAAAGAAAAAATAACCGGTCATGACGGTCACAAGCACACACGTCCCTTATATATATTTTTGTTCAAACACTGACATGATAAAGATTTAGATGTGTATTCATGCATTATTGTTTCGAAAAAAATCACGACCAAATCGCCCCTAAAGACGTTCTTACTTATACTAAGGTATGTATCCTAGGTAAACATTAGTAGCAGTCGGCGAATTTCTAAACGTATACATCACTCATGCAAGGCTCAGGACTTGTGTGTATACCAAACAATGATTTAAAGCTCCATAAACCGCATCATTCGTCTGCCGCCTTGGTTTGGTATAATGGCGCCACGAGCAGAGGCGATACCAGTCTAGTGGTCTCATTTTATCAGGGGGAGAGGCAACAGAGGAGGAGCTGTGAGGTATGCATACACAAACTTGCTCGAATTATATAAGCATGCAGTTCTTAAGTTCACTTAGCACAGCAAAGTCTTGACTGGGCATTGAAACACATCAGGTACAGTTTGTTTTCTCCCACAGATATACGACTTTTTAAACCCATATTTTTTTTTGTCCCTATGATGTCATGTATTCTGCGGTTTCATAGAAAGAGAGAAGGAGAAAATGACGGGAAAAGGCATGAAGAGGAAGAGGGTGAAAAGAATCCCCTAAAAAAGTTAGTGATCAAGAGTGGGGATAAATCAATGTGTGCTGTGGGAAGGGGGAGAGGGAAAGACACAGGAAGAGAGAGAGAGAGAGAGAGAGAGAGAGAGAGAGAGAGAGAGAGACTTGGTTGTGTGCATACCCCTAATTCTACCCCTCCTATATAGCATCTCAAATTATACAAATCAGATGTTCAGTTTGGCATCCGATCACTGAATAAGCACAAGCTCTCAAATATCCCACACCCACCTATATGCAGAACTAATCAGGAGTCACTCATAAATTTATTGGCATATTAATCATTGACTGCAATCGATGCTAGGGTGGCTATTCCCCGTCAATATCAAGGGCAGTAAGTCGCTTTCCTGGACGTGTTGGTCGTTCCTCCTGCAAAGAGAAAGATGCATTACAATGTAGCCACAACTTGAATGAGATGAAAGAAAGTAAGAACGATAGAGAGAGTTACATAAGAAGGACAGGGTAGGTTAGTCTGTACTTTTATGGATTACGACGTTGATACAGATGGAAAAGGGCAACAACCTGTCATTATATACCTGCGAAGATATAAGACAAAAATAAAGTGAAGAAAGAAATGTTTTTCCTTTACTATACGTGACTTTAAGTTCTATTCCATGACGGCATTGTTGCCATGGTGATCGAGTGTGATATTATCTTGCTCATTTTATGAGAATATGCTTGAGAAAGAAGAAAGAATCTTCACAAGTTTTCGAGTAGCAGCACATAGCACCTCAACTCCTTCCTGAAGGAATTGAAATACTGCCACAAATCACCACAAATCACCATTTTTGAAGAAGGTATAGGTTCGTGCTTTGAAAGATAAAATGACTGAGCAATTTACCCCTCTGATTTCTGATTCTGATTCTGATTTCTGATTTCACCAGATTTTAATTCCTCAGATGAAAACTTTAGTAGGAATAGTCGCTCTCAAACAACCCCTGTCGCTCTCTTTGCATTTATCTTTCTCTCTTTATTTCTCTATCTCCACTCCTTTTTTTTTATACTTTCAGTGCAAATGCAAGAGAAAACAATGGTGTTTAATGTAATTTAATACGAATCTTAATGCCAGTAACAGTTGTGGTATTCTACGATAGGTAAAAGCAAGAGTATGGTGGCCCTGTAGTACGCTCGACATCAGGTCATGTGGGTCATGAATTTCGCATCCAGGGTCGTGAATTTCGCGTCAAGAGTCATGAATTTCGCATACCAGGTCATGAATTTCGCATCCCGGGTCGTGAATTTCGCGTCACGGGTCATACATTTCGCATACCAGGTCATGAATTTCGAGTCCCGGGTCATGAATTTCGCGTCCCAGGTCGTGAATTTCGCATCCTGGGTCACGAATTTCGCGACTGGGATGCAAAGTTGGCTGCGAAATTCACTTCGCATATGACCTGTTGTCGAGCGTACTTCAGGGCCACCATATAAACGTGACAAATAAAAACTCTTACGCGTACTCCATAATGTCTTGAATAGAAATACCTTTAATGATGAAGATTATTGAAGCCCTTTGCACAAACGTAATAACAGTGATCAAGTCCAAAAGATAGACAAATTTGGGTATATACTCAGACATTTCTCCCAACTTAACCTTATTATCAAACAGAAAGTTTAGTATGATGATAAGAGAAAGAGAAAAGAACTCAGAATGGGGGGGGGGGTATTAACAATTAGCAGGAGAATATAGTTTAGAATCCTGACGCCTTAAACCCAAACCCTTATACACGTATACCATCCCAAATAAACCCTGTCTCTATTATACACGAGCTATTATGAACAAAAAAGATTATACATAACAAAGTACCTCCACCTTCAATCCCCTAGCGTATGCAGGCGCAACACGCATGCATGCAAACACGTGAATTCTCATTTACAATTGTTAAAATGGCTTTTGTAAAGAATTTTTCAGAAATAGACAATGACTAGGAGAGAAAGAGAAGGTATTTATCAGGGAATTTGAGGGTACCAGTCATGATAACTATTCTTAGAAGGGAGCAATGTGCAAAGAGGATTCTAACCCAACAATGATCACGATGGTGTGAAATCATGTTGGCGGTTACATTAAACGTATCGGCTTCAAGTTTAATCATGGATTTTATTTTTTCATTTTTCAACGGTTCCATGATTGAAGGAAAGTAGACTCTTAAATCCTAGTGACCATTATTTCATCCTCACCCCCATCCCCACCCAACCCCAACCGACGGCTTTAAGTCCCGTCCGAAGGACTTGGTAATGAGGATTAATTCTTTACCAAAGGCATTAGCGCATCCGCTTGGTTTCGAACTCAGGTACTCCCGGTTATGAGACCACTGCTCTACCACTGAGCAACAGCGCCTCCTTCTACCTACATGATAGTTCATTATAAATGACCCCCTCCCCCCTCCCCCCCCCAAAAAAAAAGTTGCGTGAAAAAAGCAAGATAATGCAATAAGGCCCCCTCACACCTGACCGAATGTAGGCGGACGAAGGGTGACGAATGGGGAAAATGCACGAAATGCACGCGAATTCAACGAATTCAAATAAAATTTCCGTCAAATCATGCGATCAGTAACTATTGTCAAATTTTATCAACAAACGGTAAGCGAAGGATAAATATGACATGCGAAGGATATCGATTTTTCGGTTCACCTCTTTGAGTATATTGCAGCCGAAGGCGAGCGAAGGGTTGATATAACCCAATAAGACGAACGAACAGTGAGCAATGGTTTGATATGGCATGCGATTAGAAACGAAGACGAGGGAATAGATCGGGCGTTCTTGTACGTTTGTGTGCGCTCCTCGGGGTGTAAAAAAGCGACCAGGTCCGTCCGAATTTCAGTACGGCCAGAGAAGTCATCCACACAACATGCCTACAGTGAAAGTCACAGTCACAGTCACAGTCTTTCACAGTCACAGTGAGCAGCTCAGAACTCGCCAAATTATTCGTCTGGTCATTCGCTCGCATTCGCAATCCATAGTTTGTCTTAGTATCTCTTAGCCTTGTCTTCGTGTATGTATCGCTATTAAAATTGAGTAAAAGTTAGTATTGGTTTCCCTTCGCATAGAAGATGGCAAGCGAAAATCCGTTTGTCATAGTAACTCATATTTTGTCGTCGTGTTGCTTCGTTAAGGGTTCTTTCGAGATCGGTCCACTTTGGCAAAAGCGCGATGAGGGACTATGCGCGACAATAACACACGAACGATAAACGAACGATTACCGCAGACTAAATAAGGGATGCGAATACAAACAGATGACCAACGATTTTTCAATTCGTCGGGAAATTCTAAACATGTTCAAAATTTCCGCGCGAATTTGAATAATCGCAGCTGTTAGTTCAGAAGGTGTACGAACCCAAACACGAAGGGTAAATATGATTTACTATCAGTTACCATTGAAAACGATTTTTTAAAAAATGCCTTTCGCCAGCCATCGCAAGGCATATTTCAGGCAATTCGGTTAGGTGTGAGGGGGCTTATAGTTACAACAGCAGAACAGTGTAGCGTATATTGTGTGAGTGTGTTTGTAACTTCATGATTTTGCATAATAAAATACAGATGGAAACAAGATGAAAGCAACTACGTCTCCTATATGCCTCGGCCTATATTCAGTAAACTTAATGGCTCAAACTCTTCTTGAGTTATTGTGTTAACCTGTCATTACATTATGTAGGATGTAAGAGAAATATAAAGTGAATAAAAATATTTCTCCTTTAATATACATGATGGACATCACGTTTTAAAATTTCATTCAATGACGGCACTGTTGCCAGGGTGATCACGTCTTCGTGTTCGTGTGATATCTCTTGCTCATTTTTATGGGCATCCGCCAGAGAAGGAAGAAAAGAATATTCATGAGTTTATAATTGCAGCACTATAGCACTTTAATTCTACCCCTAAAAGATCTGAATTAATGCGAAAGATTTCCCTTTTTATAAGGTAGGGTGTGGTCACGTTTTGAAAGGTAAGATAATTTTACCCCCCCCCCACACACACATTATGTTTTCTTCGTCAAATTTTTATTTCTTTTTCTGTTTTTCTCTCATTCATTCTTTCTCTCCCCCTCTCTATCTCTCTTTCTCTCTCTTTATTTCTCTATCACCACCCCTTATTTTGACTTACAGTGCAAATGCAAGAGAAAACAATGGTGTTTAATGTAACTTAATACGAATCTTAATAATACCAGTAAGAGTTATATGGTACTCTTCTAGTGTATAGGTGGAAGCAAAACTGGCAAATAAAAACTCTTACACGATAATGATGTAGATTATTGACGGCCTTTTCATGAACATACTTATTCGTATTTATTTAGCAAGTTCTATAGAAATAGTCTAATTTGAGTACCCAAATATTTCTCTCAACTTATCCTGGCTATTATTAAAATAAAGATGATAAGTATAATGATATTTTTTGTCCGAATAAACACTGCAAATAGGACTGTAGGTTTTAGCAATTGATTGATCACCAGAGGAAATTATAGGATTGGTATTGTTTTCTCTCCCCACCTCTCTCCATTTCAAAACAATACAATTGTCACGGTGGAGGCATTTAAATTTTCCTCGGGTGCATATCACAAGACCTGTTTCCCCCTATCCAATGTTTTTCTAATATAGAAAAAAAAATCGCTAGAGAGGTTTTTATAGAAGAAAAAATATAAGGGAGAGAAAAAGATCGTTTGTCCTTTACACACAATTTGGACTCACCCCCCCCCCCCCCCATGTCTGACCCCGGATTTCTGATATGTATTAATTTTATACTTACAAAATGTTTACTTCGGTTTATTTCAAAGGGCGTTTAGGGTAAGTAATTGACATTTTATGCCATGCCAAAGGGGGATTTCTCTCATTTTCCTCACAGTCTCACATGCTTATTTGTATCTTCGTTTCTGAAACCCATATGTTATATATTTTAACATACCTGTATTGCATGGACCCGCAATAGGTCAGTGGACACCTGTAATACAAGGTGTTGTAAAAAGCGAGTAGAAAGGGAGAATTTTCTTTTTCATATCACCATCATATCGCTCTAGTCACACTGCTATACACCCATTTTGAATCATGCAATATAATTTATCAAAACTGCATACTATTTCTGGATTAACATGGTTGTCAGGTTGTAGCGAATATCAGCATTGTCAATAAAATTGTAGAATTGATGTATTTTTTATTTGCCGTAAGTGAATATTTGCCCTCACACATGCTCCAGCAATTCATATTAAAGGCATTGGCTAACTTTGTGAGCAGCTGATTTAAAAAATTCTGAAACTAAGATGAAACATGTGTATGAGTACTTGTATTTATACTCAAAAACCCTGAAACCAACCATAATTTGGAAGGAAAAGCTGTAAATTAGACGCAAACCGCGATTTTATTAGCTTTTGTCTCGAGAGACACTGAACTAAGAGGACCGTTTGGACGAATTCAAAAATACCGTTACTTGCCTTCCGCCGCGTGATACGTCAATACACACAGTGCGGTCCGTTGAGTCATGTGCGCATGCGCACTGCTTACGTTGGGTCTATGCAACCGACCCTCGTATATTTTTCAAACATTGGTTCACATTTCTAATATTTAAAAATACTTCCCGTGGATATTATGCTCTGAAACTTTCACACTGGTATTTTTACACTATAACCCTAATGTTTATCCCATTTTTAAGTAACAAAATGAGATTTTTTTAAAATTATGACAATGTTAGCCAATGCCTTTAACGTATGGCGCATTCCCCGGTAGATCCAATCTGGAATTGGATCGTCTTTCCATCAACCATTAAAATCGAGCTCTCTGTGCATATACAGAAAGTTAAACTCACGTGGGAAGACATGCAAGAGTAAATGAAGGGGAAGGAAAAAACCCATGTATGCAAACACTCCAAGGACAGAAGAAAATAACATTTTATATTAAAGCGAAAATGTGGAATATCATTCGAAAACTGTCATCGTCACACAAACAAGAAAGATTTTACATTTACCAATGGTAATGTGATATGCTAAAGCACAAGGTTGGAGAACACGTGCCATCATCAAATGAGTTAATAGTCTACCAATCACATTAGCTTTAAAGACGTACATGGGTAGAAAGGATTTCCTTGTTATGAATTAACGGTTGCATAAGATAAATTCTTTTATGTTTCGGATCTCCATTATCTATCCTTACTGTGACATCAAACAAGCTCATCTTCACTTTTAAAAAATTCCTTTACCATTCATTCAATTTTGGATGTTATCGTTATCGGGAAAATCAAAACAGATAGGAGACCGAGTAAAATGATCTTGGTGAGGGTATTAGCGACAAGAAATCGAATTAACGAGCAAATACCAAAATACTGACTACCTCCTTTCAATATATAAACTATACTATGACTCAGTGGCATACTAGAAAACCGACAGAAGGGGTTGGCTGATTGAGAGAGGAAGAAGCCTTGTGTACCTTGATATAGACACATTGCATGATGCAAAATGGGGGGGGGGGGGGGGGGGCTCACATGCAAAACCCTTTGATGGATACGCCAATACATTTAATGCAAAACTTAACCAAGACAGTATATGGTTTTAATTAGGGCTGATTTTATGATATCAATGCATCAATTTATACATCCCCAAGGTGACATTAAAAAAATTGCAGCTATGAACAAATTCATCCTAAATGAGGGAAAGTTAATTAAAATTTTGATCGTCCGAAAAAAGAAGCTGCCGAAGCATGGCTTTGATGATCACCCAATATGTCTCTCATCCGGGACAAACTGAGGCATCCAGGAATGACTTGATGGATAGGCTCAATGATCGTAAAGTGTTGGCTACTTAACACCCCGCCTACAGGCCATGGTGTCGTGACTTGAATATCAAGTAGAAGATTATTCTCAGTCCGATGACTGATGACACCGTGTACTGCTTGCGCTGTATGTAACACCGTGTTATCAACATCGCACCAAGGAGGTTCAATGAGGGAACATCACACCATATGGGTTAAGAGTGAATGCTAACATTAGATAAAAAGAACGATTTCATTATATCGTCCTCCAGTAAGCATGGTTGGCATTTTATCTTTGAATGTTAACGAGAGCAAGCAGTAAGTAGTCTTTCAATTTGTAAACTTCTTCAGATTAAACAGACTTCACGATATAATGCTCCATAATGATCATATTCATAATTTCTTTCCTTAATTATAAATCTTTGGCTTATAGACTCCCGTATCATTATGTAATTCATTACACGTTCACATCTTCTGTAGACATGGCAACGATTACGAATTAAACTTTTACCATGACTCCGAAAAGAAGGATGATTAGAGTAATGGTCTAAAGCAAATTTTAAACCTTTTGAGCTGATAAAAGACTATGATAAGACTGTTTTGAAACAAACGAATTTCTATTTCTAGAATATATAGATTCTTTCACCTAATAACAACGTGCAATCCCTTGCATCACAAATGGAAATAGAGAGTATACCTTATCAACTGATTAACTTGTCATCTCGTTTTCTCGTCCTAAACAAGTCAATTTGCCGAGTTCCAATAACTCGTAATATCAGAGGCGTCGATCCATTTTTCGGATGGGGAGGGGGGGGGGGGGGGGGGGGGGGAAGACCCCGGGCAAGACGACCAAGCGGAGATGAACCCATGGCTACTACACACACCCTCACATATATACATACATATATATACAGCGAGAGAGGTTTGGATGTATGTACCAGCCGGTTGTACCATTTTATATGTATATACGCGAGACAAAGAAGGGTAAGGTACAAGATGACGCAGGTCTGGACCACAAGATTGATAAGCTTTCGGCTCTAGGCCTTCATCAGATTTCTTTGTCTCACGTTATCACGTATATGTATATATATATATATATATATATATATATATATATATATATATATATATATATATATACATATATATAACATAGGCCTATATCAACGTGAAGCATTTTCAAATTGGGGAAATTAGGCAACTTGCTATGTGAACCATCCTGCTTTTTTTTTTTCAATTTTGCGAGCGAGCAAAAAATAACAAATTTCTTGTTATGAGAGAAGGGTTTAGTTATCATATAGGCATAAATGATACCTAATATGTATGTATATGGTTACCTCGCTGCCAAATATGAACTCTATTTTGTCACATCGCTGGTCCATTGTTGCTGCCCCCCAAACCACTCTGTTTTTTTAATATTATGAGCGAGCAAAGCGAGCGAGGAAGCACACACTATTTTTCATGGTAGATGTAGTAAACCCTTCGGCAAATTACGCTGTGAGCCAATGACACATCTACATTATCTATTCGGTCTCATTTCATCGAATTCGTTTGCTTTTCAAAACCATTAACGAGCGAGCGCAGCGAGCGAGGAAAAATATACCCTTTTCCATATGATAGAAGTGTTATTTCGTCATCATATTAATGTGATAAAAATGTGATATGCGCTATACAAGAACGGAATATTATTATTATCATTATCATCAGAATACACTATAAACCTGTCATGCCTGTATGATATCTAAATAATACATCCGATCACCTGTGTGCAGAATATGACACTATTTTAGCTACCTCGCTTGCAGTCCGAATCCATTCTGTTTCTACCATAGCGAGCAAAGTCAACGACCGATCCCGGCAAAATTATATGGATTCGTCCCAAAATCTTTGTCAACCACCTTGCTGCCCAAATATAATGATATTTTGGAATCTCGCTGCTATACTAAGCTACTTGCTGCCCGAAATCATCTTGTATCTAGCTTTTACCAGCGAGAGTATATAGCGAGCGAGTTAACGAAAAATATGTTTTTGTTATGCGTTTTTCTTTTTATCCAGGCCGTTATCTCCTGAAAGTTTATCTATTTCTAGGTCAACTGGCCGCTCGATTTCTAGGAGTGATATCTTGTTTGGTTATATTACTTCCTATGAGTAGAAGAATGGTATAATATTAGATAGAAACACAAGATGCAAACCGATTTCCTTTCATAAGAATAGAAATTATCATCGGCATTGGTTAATATACTTAAATGCGTGCGAGCGAAGCGAGCGAGCCCTTCCCAGTGTCCCATTTTCTTTCTTTTTTCGTTTTACGCTTTCATTTCACTTCCTTTCTTCCTTTTCCTTTCTTTTCTCTTTCTTTTTTTTCCCCTTTTTTCTTTTTCTTTTTTTGTTGGGAAATTATTGGGGGGCAAAATGATATCTTTGCCCCCCCGAAATTTTCTTGGGGGGGGGGGGGGCAACTGCCCCCCCCCCCCTGCCCCCCAGGATCGACGCCTCTGCGTCATCTCGTATTTTAACTTGCTTTCTCTACTTCTTGGCCTAAATTATCTCGTCATCTTGCTGGTAGTTTTAAGCTTAGTATTTTTGTGATCACCGAGGTCATATCTAAAAGAGTGAATATCACAATTTTACGCTTAATTCACTCTTAATTCACTATAAATGCCTTCTGAAATTCACCCCTAACAGAGTGAGGGCGTCCACTCTTTTCCTTAAAGAGAGTTTCCGCGAGCTTCATTTTAAAGACGGCCAGCAGAGCATCGGCGATTAAGAGGACCATTATAGTTGACATAGATTATAACCTTCTCTTCTCTTTGAGGCTGAATATCATTATTGCAGCGATAAACATGCGGTCAAGGGCGTGGTCATCACAGTGTCTCAAACGACTGACTGAACTGGGCTTATGAAATTAAAAGTAAATTCATTCAGTATAGAATTACGTTTTGAGAGCTGACTCTAACACTGGTGGAAATATTTGCACTGTCCGAAGTAGTAAAAAAAAAAACTAATACAGATAGCATCAAACCAAATAAACTCACTTAAAGAAACTTCTGACAGTCCAAAGCCAATAGTAAGACCTTATTTTTCCCGGAGTCCCATGTAAGACCGTCCGACAAACGACTAACTATAATTTCCAATCTCCATTTTAGTCTGTAAACGTCCACATGGACATTTTCTCACTAATTCGAATAACCACTGAACGCATTCCATTTTCACCTGTAGTGTGGATTCACGATTCAAATAGTAATACAAACATGAGGCTAACGAACTTTTCATTGCTTTGGTCTATCACGCTAGCGCATTTTAAAAAGAGGAACAAGCGGTAACATGCGGACATGCCATCCCTACAACGCCATAGGATCAAGATAAATCATGCACGGATGTATCGAGTCTTAAAGAAGTCTTAAATTCTTGATATCTAACACATTTTGAATTAATTTCTAAAGCAGACAGTATAGGACCAAATTTATACACGACGCCACTCACCGATACGTGTTCTCTCTCTCTCTCTCTCTCTCTCTCTCTTAATATATATATCTTCATCTATAGGCTTTAAAAACTGTTTTAAATATATTAAATTTAAATATATATTCGGCACATACCATTTGTCTTTTTGTACCTCAAAATGCACCATTTAATATTTATTTTCTGTGTTTTCTCTCTCTTTTTAATTTTTTTTTTATTCTCTTTGGCTACAAAAAAAAAATCGTTTAGTAAAATTCAAAGACACGATAAAGATTGGGCACACAAAAGATCTTCAGTGTGCCAAAGAAAGACCGCTTCCCTGGACCGCTCTCTGTTATTCGTGTAATCATGTAAGACCGCGTTGAAATACACACACTAAGCACACCATCAGCTGACGTCATGATTGATAGCATCTTTTCTATTTTGCCCGAGAAGGAGATGGGAAGATAGTTTAAAATGAAAAATTAAATCGAATGATATAAAAGGAATACTGGAAACGTGCGCGGGTATGATGAATAATCTATAAACAAGTATTCATGCTGGATAATGTTTCATTAATAATTCTCACCCGATCCCCAACCCCAATCCCCCCCCCCCCCCCCCCCAATTTCAAGTAAAGGAAAATTCTGGCTTATTAAATCATGATGCAATAAAATCGGGCAGACTTCTGCGTGTGAGAGTCAGGAGACATTGATTCATGTTAGAAATAAATTACCGAAGACCTAGACATGGTGCCCTTGAATGCTGTTGGAATGATCGCTGAAAAGCAGTCAGAAACCAAATAAAGTCCCAGAGATCAAAATCCTTGTCAACTACTTCAGTAGGCACTTTCCGTGCATTTCCTGTTCATCGTAGCAAGATGGACATTCGTGTTTTACAATAGGCTGAAAACGAATATTTCTGTATAGGAGCTGAAAACGGCTGCCTCCAATGAGAAATCAGTGTGCACTCAAAGGGCTATTCAATGAGAAAAGGGCATGCGTCATTCAAACATACCCAGTCAGTTGATTTTACATGGGCAACTTAATACCAAAGCATTTTAACATGTAATTTTCAGGAAGTAAAACTATTACTGTCAGTAGTAATAAGCTAGCAATCAATTATCAACGAGATGAAAAATGCCCCCGTCATTGTGATTCCCACATTCTCAATATCTGACACTATCACGCTGACACCTGCCAATATTACCAACTTTACGTAAGATTAAATGTAATATGCATATCACAGCGGTTATCTATTTTATTTCTTGAGGGGGATATAATCCTTAACCATATTACGGCGTATTTACATCCACAAATGCCACCACCCTCCTCTAAAGTTTGTAGTGAATATTCACTGTTCTTAAGTAATTACGTTGATATTACGTTGAAGGTGGTCTCTTCAGCAATATTCAGATGAATAATGAATCCTTCAATCCTCCCTTTTGTCTGTCTCCCTACAAGGTTCCCATAAATCTTACTATGCTGATCACGCTTCCATGCAAGAGTGAGCTAAATCAAGCTCAACATCAAACATGTCAATTTTAATCACGAACAGACGTTGAGTGTCCTTTCAACTTGAAACTTGAAAGGCTTCGTATTAACCGAATTGTTCACCTGGACAGCATAATGAATTGGGGGTCCCTGGCATATTTTACAGGTTCTATGGCATCGAAGACATTCATTCAGTTAATCAAAACTCCTCTTAAAATAATGATCACATCGATATCTTAACATGACACATCATCAGGCAGCACATTCACTTAACTTCACCTTTTCCACCACTTTTCCCATCTCAACACGCACATCACATCCCCATGCACTCTTTCTTTCATAACGACAGAAAGGAACAGCAAAGGAACCGGCAAGGGAAAAGTAGACTACATCTGCTAAGGGGCCGTGGTGGGTGCTTCACACATTATAAGAGAACGCCATAATGAGTTAATGAGTTCGATTTCTTTTTTCTTTTATCTTTTTTTCTGGAACGCATATTTGTTTTGTAATTAAATTAAAACTTCGCTTATAGTCTTTAATTGTGGTATTTTGTAAAGTTTGTACCCATCACTTCACGTACAATAGTAGACTTGTGAAATGTTATATTGTTTTGAAACGATGAAAGAAGAATTTCTATTATGATGACAGAAGAATCATTAAATCTAAATCTAAATTTTAATTCAAAAGAAAACGGACGAGTTTTTAAAAAAATCCAGAGACTGGTGATTATTGCATTTTCCTAAACAAAATGGCGCACTGTTTCAAACAAGATATTATCTGAATAATCAAGCATGCAGGCACTAGTAAATTAATGCTTGGAAAATGCAAGGAAAGCAGCCACAGTCACTGGAAAGAACAGAAAATTCTTGGTAATGGTTCGATGCGGTTTTTACCGAAGAAAATTGGCATACAGTTTGTGGAAACAGGATCACATCCAATGCGTTTGGACTCTTGGGGTCGTTTGATTTACTGATACGAATGATCTAAAGTAGGAAGCCCAACACCTAGACAATAAGGTTCATTTAGCCCCCTTTTTCATCTCGTCACATTTTCAGTTCGGCATAAACCCTGTGACAACAAGATTTGTGTGTGGGGGGGGGGGGGGAAGGAGGGGCAGAGGTATAATAGACTGTGTTACGTGTGTGTGTGTGTGTGTGTGTGTGTGTGTGTGTGTGTGTGTGTGTGTGTGTGTGTGTGTGTGTATGTGTGTTTTGGGGGAGGGATAATAATGTATGGGATGGGTGATACTTTGGGGTGGGTTTTTTTTCTCAATTTCTTTTTTGATTTGCTTTGTTTTGATGAGTGTAAGCTACGTAATCTCAGATAGTTATAAATCATTGAGTGAATATTTGATGCATGAAAGGAGAAGTGTTATGCATATTGGTATGTATTTTTTAAAGGGGATCGTAGTTTCAATATATCTATTTGTTTATTAGTTTGCATTGGATTTGGGTCTCCTTTGTTTGTTCTTTTCTTGTAGATTTTTTTTTTTTTAAAGACACAACATGTATATATCGCCCTCCACAAAATGTACAAGGGAAGACTTTTGTTGGGGTCGGGGGGGGGGGGGAAGGAGTGGTGCTTCAACATTTTTTATAATAACTGATTTCATTGTTTCTCTTTTAAATTATATATGATTCATACTTATATTAAATTAGTGAAAAAAGTCAAAATATGAAATGTAAAATATTATATTACGTGATTTGAAATGTTAAATTGAAATGTTATATATTTTTCTTCATGAAATCAGAATAAAACAGTATGGAAAAAAAATATTCCACATAGGTACTGACAAACAAGCATGTCGCTCCTGCTTGGTACGATATCAACATCATTATGAACTACAAGAAAAGGGATAGGGGAAAGCTAGTTGAGTTCATACACTTGTTGTATCCAAGAGGAATTCCGACACAAAAGCTCAAATTTCAAACTGATCGAACTCGCAAAAACCATCCAGACAAGACAAGAACCATGCACCCTGTTCTCCTCTGTGGACCCAACGTGAAATATCGGTCGATTGATGTCGCTAGAGACATGTTGAGAATAAAACATGTCTCCATACCGCCTCATCCCTCGACACTCAAGCTGTCAAAACATAGATCCCGGTTGATCGATACCGTCGATCATTCGTAGTTTCCCGCGCTCTCTGCTTGCATGCCTCAGCTCAAAGACCGTCTGTTTGGTGATCCCTGAGCAGAATTTTAAAAGCGGGGACATCGATCCATCTCTAGCGGGGGAGGGCAGGGTATCCATCACATAGGAGCAATGGCTCAACAGAAAGGTAAGCGCCCCTCCCCTTCCCCCACTCTTACCAACAACCATACGTACATGTATCCATTTTAAAAGGAGACGTATGAAAATAAAAACAAAATATAAGAACTAACAAAATGATCTAATTCCAGATAGACTTCAGAATAATTTGTTTTCTCTTTCATTGGAAAAATTGTGAAAATGCTATCTAAAATGATATCTAAGAAAGGCCGATTATTTCTGAATGTCCGAATCTAAAAAAAAAAAAAAAACCCAAACAAACATATATATATATATATATATATATAAAACTTAAAATATCTGATATACAATAAGCAGAATAATATAGTTTCATCCTCTTTACACAAGTAAAAATACAATTATGAAGGCCACATTTCTATAAAGTTTCACAAATGAAAACAACTTTATTTAGAGTTTGAGATCATTTTTATACACGCCACATATAAAGTTGTAATTACATGTTCAAGTAATTTGCAATAATTTGCAACAGGACAAGAACAAGATTTTATAGAAAGATGCATTTACATACATGCATGTACGGAAAGTTCATTATCATTACATTATCAATTTCTATGTAAGTCCAGCATGATTTTTAAGTTCAGATTTCTACATAAATTCTTCTGATTATCATCACTTCAGTGTGTCAAAACACATCCTCTCCAACAGCAGTTTCCAACCATAGCAAGTCATTCCAGATTAGTTTATATCTGTGCAATCATGTCTTACAAATATTCACTCTTTCAACACTGTACATATGTGAATCAATGCACTAGCAATAGGGCACCATTAATGGCTATTGAAAACATATCAAAACATACCTCATAATAGGAGAATGTATTGTATATTCTCATTATCAATAAAACCTTCAAAATCATAAACTGACTGCACTATAAACATTATTGTGCCACATGAAATCTGATGACATAGAACTGGTTCAGTTTTAATACTTTACACAGACCACAAGCAAGATGAGAGTTTATTTGTGAAAATGAAACAGAGAAAAAGAAGATACACCTGTCTCAGATAAGTCTAAAGACCACTGCACACTATACGAATCTGAACTGCGACCAGATTTTGGAACAAATAATATTTTGCATCAAATATGAAAGTTTAAACAAGTAAAATGATCTTGTTTGAGGTTCGGAAAAAATATAAAAATACCAAGATCAAAATTTTTGTTAACTGCAAGCCTTTTAGGTCGAAGTAAAGGCCAAATCAGATTAAAATCGTAGCCCATCACAAGATTGCTATGACGCCATTACGATTCAGAATTGACTTCACTTCTATACCTACACGGAGGCTCGCCCTAGCCCGGAGTTTCAACTCAAGTATTCATATGACTATCTAGAACTTTGGTCAGTATGATTTTCTAAGTTTGAATGTTCATAGCAATACTATAACAATTTTTTCCAAAATGGATCACAGACAGATAGTGTAGTGTGTGGTGGGCTTCAGTTGAAAAGAATAGCATAATCATTGAGAAAAATCAGAGTTTGTGTATAACAGAGACCATTTGGTTAAAACTTTTGTGGTTGACTATGTGAAGAGATCTACTATATGTGCATACTGCTTTAGACACTGTGATGACAGAGAGAATCAATTCTTTCTGATATGGTAGGTCGGAAATTTTTCATTATTATATCATTTTATTATTATACATACACAATTTGCAACATAATATTGAAGAACAACAATGTAAACCACTCCATCTTGCCTCTTCAACCAAAAATATCAATAGCCTTCCAAACCTGTAAACCCTTTAGTCCAATCCAATCTGTAAACCGCATATCCTCTATTATGCACAAAGTCAATTTGACAAAAAATAACCAACTAAATATCCAATAATGAGCAATTTTTAAAGAAATGATAAAGTAAAAATTAAATTCAAATCAAACAGAATTACAAGGATGACAATCGATTACATCCCTATCAAATAAACAGTGCTGAACACCAGGGGAGCGTTTCATCAACATTTGTTGTCTGACAAGTTGTCAGATCTGACATCTTTCCTTGATTTCGATTGGCTGAGAAGCGTCGATACTATGGCAACTGTCGGATAAAACAGACTTTGTCGGATAAAACATCCGACAAGTCCTTTCATGAAACGCTCCCCAGGACCAGCATTCAATTCCAAACGTAATCAGAATTTTTATCATTTTACTCAGCTTTTGACATACATGTAAATATAAGACTTAGCCAACTTCAGTATTCTACTGAATCTATTGGCTAAGTATTTCATCCTAGGTGTAAGACAGCCCCCTAGCAGACTTAAGCCAATAATTTAGAGGTTTTGACTGGGCAGGTCTGTACATACAGCATCATGATATGCTACACACAAGTAAATTTTATAACTGCACATACATGCGATGCCCGTACTATGCGCTATTTGGGGTGAACTGTATAATGTCACAGTGATTAAGTATTTTGCCTTGAAGTGTTGGCTTGGTAAAGTAAAATGCTTAAATGTGATATGAATTTGAGTTACGCCATTTCACTTAGCCAATTAAAATGCCAAGTAAAATACTGACTTATGCGTGCACTGAATTGAATATGACACCTGACCCACAATAGACTGTACACAAAAAACAGCATTACACTGCATAGCCGGCCAAGAATTGGTCAAACTGGAATCAGTTTGACTAAAGTACAGTATCAGTGGACAGTTTGTAGGGCACTGAAGTAAATTCCCTACGGTACACTTTTGAAAGAGAAATTACAACTGTAATAGATGTACAGAGCAATGAAACATATTGCATGTTTTGACTGCTTTTATACAGGAAACCATAATGCATTATCCTATGTCGAGCACATGAGGGATTAAGATAACAAAATATTCGATGACTTTTGACTTATAGGTGTACAGGTGCATAAGTCGACATCAATAACATAACCCTGAAACTGCTTAGTTATTGAGTACATAAAACAGTAAGCATTTCATTAGTTAAAAAGGGTAAAACTTTCACATACAAATGTATACGTACAGTGTACATGCATCCATTTTTGTAACAAGCACAGCAAATATGAGGCTCAAAACCAATACAAATGGCATGAACATTACCATCATATGTAAGTAAAATGACAATTTTGTGAAAAAACCCAAACAACAAACTTTTTGAAAAAAAAACCTCATCTGGATGGGATTTTATCTAAATTCCTAAACTATGCATGTTCTTAATCTACAACATAGTAGAAAAGAAATCTCATTCTGAGAAATATTATCCACTAATGAGAACTTCCTTTCAAAATATTATGCATATAAGTTTGTAGCTTGTATATGTTGGGTAGAAAGTTTGCATTGGCCCAAATATCATACATGACTGACAGTTTTGTGCAAGCATAAATTCTGTCTGTATGAGAGAGAAATGATCAGTACTACATCCAACACTGGCCTGTATCCTCCTTTGAATGTTGCAGAGAATTATGTGAACTGGTCATGATCTACATGAGGTAATCTTGCATCAATTAGCAAGTCTGAATCCGCAACTGCTTTCTTTAATAATTTGCAAACTTAAAGGAATTCCTCACCAGTTCTAGGACTCAAATTATCGTTTTCCAGTTATTCATACTTATCCTATCCTTATTCTATTCATTTTCGAGGGTGGGGGGTGGGTGGATGATTGATTGGCTGATGTCATTCAGATATTGGTAATTATGAAGTTGGTCAGGAAAATACAGCTGAACTAACACAAACAAAACAAATCTCGATAAAAGCAACAATTTTTAATATGTTTTTCATACTTCAATCATAAATCTCCATACAAATACAACAGGAAATATGAGCATATCACCTCCCCCCTTTTTTTCTTCTTTTCTTTTAAATAAAAAACACGAAATTATTATTGGCTTTTTTTTTCTTCTTCATTTTTTGTTTTGTTTTTGTTACATATGCAAGAAAAATTAATCCAATATAACAGTATTTTGGAAAATCAACAATGATGCAATATATTCAAGGTATAAAAAATACAATACATAAAAGTTTACCTTTGCAGTTTTTTTTTTGTAAAAAGATCAATATACAATTATTATTTTTTATAATAAAATTCACAACTACAATGCTTCATAACCACTCAAAAATATATTATCTTTCCTTCAAATATAGAAACAATATAGATTTTACAGCATGGACGTTGTATTTTCACATGAAAAATGGCCAATTTGCAAATCCCTCTCTTTATAAAAGCTAAAGAAGAAAGGAAGTTTTGCCGTGTAATACAGAGGAAGTCCCATACATTTAAAATTGAAAATAGCCAGCCACACAAAGCAACATTTTTCTGCCTTTCCATATATAAATTATTGTGTTTACAAATATACGTGTGCAATCTTAATGTTGCAAATGTAAAAGACTTCTTGGATTTCGCCTCTCAAGAAAGCTACACTTTATGATTTTCCTATTCCCTTTACTCATTATACTTGCATTTATATCAAAGAAATTCATTATACATGTAGCTTCATCCAAACAGTTGATATACAGGAAATACATTCAGACAAATAGATCCTCGTGTAAAACAGAAAATCCCATAAAATTCATCTTGGTGATTAATAGTAAACTAGTAAAACAGTTAGGTTAAGACTTATGTTAGAACAATGCCAGTCTTAGAGAACGCTCAAATAATGCTGCCATTTCTTTGTGATTTATACATCATTTTGTACATCTAAAACATTATCACTTCACAATGTTAATATCATTTTATGCTGATAGCCTTCAACCATTCCTTCTCATACAAGTATAAAAAATGTAAATTATCCGTAAATCTGTGTTATCAACAACAATAATAAAATCATTATCAAACAAAATGTACAATTTTGAAAATACTTACTTTACATTATTCCATTGCAATAAAATTCAAATTCGATTTCAAATCAGATAATGTATAGATACGCCAGAATTTCAAAATTTGATAAAATTCTGATATATGTGTTTGTATTCACAAGGGATAGGCACAGAATATCTACTGGCTATACACAGTATTCACATCTTGAAGAAAAAAACCCAAAACACACATGTGACAACCAATATTCAAAAAGTCTTATCTAACAAATGAATCCATGCAACAAATATCAAACAGGTGCCTAGACATGCAGAATATTGCCTACTACAGGGTATTACCATGCAGCAAAAACAAAATATTGAAATGCTCTACATGTTATTTCAAAAAAACACTCACAGCAAAATAATGATGTATATGTCAGATTTCTCTTTACCTCTACAAGTTAACATGTTACAGGAAAGCAGACCTTTTGCTGTCAGATACTGAACACTGCATTCAAATTCTATCAATGAAAAATCGTTTAACATCAAGATACAGCATCATGTGTGTTTTGCTTTCAAAAGACAAAATCAGATTCATTTTAAAGATAAGAACCCTCTTAACATTGCAAAGCATCATATCAGTATATAGCAGTATATCACAAAATAATCTGCAAACCCATTGGAACTCACTCATAAAACATCAGCTTTCTGCTCAAAAGAAAAATCCCAAATAAACAAAAAACTCAACAATGAGCTATAATGAGATAGAAGGGAGACCAAGAGGAAGCAGGAAAAAGAAAATTCTGGAAAAAGTTCACTTCTGCTTGCTCTTCTAAATACCTTTGATGAGTGCCTCAGAATCTCCATTCCTCACTCTTAATACCAATTTCATGAAAATTGCCATGACAACAGAGCAGCCTGTATTCTCAATCTCCTGGGTCAGAGTGATGCAGTGGATATCTTGTCATTATGCCACATTATCCTTTCTCAGCTACGTCAAACAAATCTCTTTCCAGGCTAAAGTTTCTACATGAAGCATGCTCGCTGGGTGAGTTAGATTAGTTTTCTATTAAAGCATTCATGCAAATCATGCAGGTGCCAATGTTTCAATCTTAAAAACAACATCCTGGTAACACAAATAATCTTGCTTCACTGCATCATATCTTCTATTCACTTCTTTCTGGAAGACCAAAAGCACAAATATAGAATTTCTGCTCTCATTCACAATTTCACATGTACATTGTAGTCTCCTATGGGAGTGACGGCTTATTCCTCCTTTGTGCCAGAGTCAGTTTCGGATGTTTTATTATCTTCTGCTGCTTCTGCTTCGGGTGCATCGTGGGAGTCTGCTGTAGCGCCCTCAACTGCTGGTTCATCTATCCATCTCACAGCTGCTGCATCACCTTCAGCTGATTCACTCTCTGGGGCATCCTGAGTGTCAGATGGTTCTACAGTTCTTTCTTGTAGGTCTCCAGACCCACTCTCTGTTGCCTGATCTGCCTCTGTGTCCTCACATTCACCTTGAACAGGATCCTGGGTAGGAGCCCCAGGGCTACTTGCTTGAGTGTCCGACTGACCATTAACATTGCTATCACCTATCTGCTCACTCTCACTGGTATTCACATTTCTAACTTCACCTGTGGGTCCCATACATGATTGCCCAGTTTGTCCCTCTGCCTCAGGATCTGATATCCCTGTGGGAGGAACAGAAGAGTCAACTTCACTACTTTTACTTTGTTGCCATGAATCCGCCTCTGACGGGTGATAGTTATATGAAAAAGCTGACTCTTCTTCAGGAGCCTTCCACATGCCATAGTCTGCTTCCCCACTCAACCCACTGTCTGCTCCACATGTTGCCCAGTCTATATTGGTGGGTGTAGGAAGACTACTTGGTGATGACAGACTGCCTGGTGAAGTTGGGCTTGAGAACCCTGAGGGTTCGGGTAGATGATCCAATCTCAGTTCATTCTCCTTCCTAGAGGATGGCTTGTCAGCATGCGTGCTTGTACCATTCCAGACCTGGCCCGTCGAGGCCGGCCACTGATCTACTCCTCCATCGGCCACCTTACGAACACTCGTCTCCGTTGGGAGTGACTGACCAACCTCTTCTTCTGGCACTTCATCCTGATCATCATCAGGCACAACGACAGGTTCCCACTGTCCAATGGCTACACCTAAAGCTTGGCTTGGCTTGTCTGAATCCGTCGATGCCAGCCAGCTCTCTGTCTTACTCTTAGGAGAGATCTCCATCTTCCAGTTGTCCACCTTGGCTGGTGCTTGCCACTGTCCTATCGGCCCTGACAAGGGATCTACCCGCTTCTCCTCCTTAGATGATCCCTGTGAGGCTTGTGATGGTGAAGTCTGTGATGGTGGGGAATCCTGGGATCTTCTATCATTGGGATTGTTGTAGTCTCGACCTCTGCCTCTTCCATGACCCCTCCCGCGACCTCTGTACCCCCTTGGTGGGCCACCCCTATAATAACCTCCTGTTTGAATAGAGATTTAAAAAAGCTTGAAGTTTATATATATACACTTCAATAATTTCTTTAAACATTAAACACATCCTACTCATTAGTTTGTTCACTTTCATGAAGAGTTTCTTTTCCAGATCTACAACTAATTTTATCTTTACTAAAGGAACAATTTCTTAAAACAATCTACTTGATTGACCAATTTTACCTCACTAGTTGATATAATGACTGCAACCATGACCATGCTACTAGTGGTATGTGAAATTACAGTATAAATTGGAATCAATTATATTTCCTTTAAAAATGTACCTGAAATCTGGTTATACCAAAAATTTGAACAAAATCAAGTAATAAGAAACACAATTTCCCTATCAGCTTTTGTCTTGAAAACCAAACTTATTATACAAAGTGTATGCACACGGTGAAAAAGAAGAGATACACAGCAATAGTACTTTCTACCTTTCCTCTTATGAAAGTGATAAAATGTCACATATACATGAATATCTGCTGACTCCAGACTATATTGTAGCAATTAAAGTGCTGTTAAGGAAATTGACAACTGGCCAAGTGAATATTGGCCAGTTGATATGTTAGAACACATATACATATGTGTTCTATCAATCAACATCAGCCTATAATGTATTTTTTTTCTAATAAAATAAAGAATTTCCATTTAATGAGTGAAAATTTTCTGAATACTCTGAAAAACAAAACTCACCTCCTCTGCCCTGTCTATGGCCTCCTCTACCATGATCATCCCATACATCCCTGTTATACGAGATACAAAATAGAAAGAGAAAGAGAAAGAGAGAGAAAGAGAGAAAGAGGGGAGAGAAAGAGAGAGACAGAGAGAGTGTAGAATGGGGGGGGGGGGAGGGGTAAAAAAAAGAGAAACACTGTATAATTAATACTGCATTAGGTAAATACAAGGTTAGAAATATATAGAAAACAAACAAAATACACTGTAAATGAAATACCAAGGTATGACGGCCAATTAAAGTAATATGGAAAGTGAAAAAAAAAACTAGAAAAATATGACAAGCAAGGTATAAGGTGAGCACTATGACCTAATCAAGATGAGTTCACTCTCTTGATATAACATGAGTAAGATTTCATACCTCCATTCCATACCTCAAATCATGTACATGTCACACTGTACACAATTTTACACCTCAATACTTAAAAACAAAGAAAATGCCCATCATAATGAAGAAGAAGAAGAAGCTTAATGGGAGGAATATTTAATTCGTAAACAAATTTCAGGCATTACTCCCAGTGTTAAAGATCGATCTGTAATGAAAATCACAAGACAGAAAAAATTGGAACCAGTGGGATTTGAACCTGTCATCTACTGCTTGCCAAGCAGCGACTTAACCACCAGGCTATTCTGGTTCACGGCCAAGTCACGATAAAGTGGAATCAAATACCCAAGATCCTCTTCTTTCTGACTCATTAATATGCAACGGTATGTCGTGAACATTGGTTTGTAAATGTAAATAATATTACACTTAACTTCAATACATGTCCTGTATGCACAATTTGAAACATAAAAATTCTCCTCTCCACAATTTCATGCTCTACATTTACTGCTCTGCATGTTATAAAAGTGACAACATATCCTTGCAGAGCAGTGATGGGAAAATAGCAGAGTAATTCAGCACAAGAAAGCTACAAAAGAGTTCTGGATAATTCTAAGATGGCTCTGCTTTTGAAGAAAAAAAAAGATGATAGATAGGGAAAAATATATACCGGTAGATCACTCTACAGAAATTTCCCCTTGTTAACAATCCTTAGGAGAGACATTACTTCATGAATAAATAGACAGCCCCTGTATATTATTCTTTATTCAATTTCAAACAAACTGAATGTAAAATAAGAATACAACAGAAGTAAGTGTGTGATCATAATGGTCATAATAAACCAAAAGGTAGCATGAACAAAAAATGTGTATACCGGTCTACTTCAAACAATCTTCTGCTTAGCCATTAGAAGGCTTGCTGCAAGCGAGGACCTTTATCTATGTTAAATGAGCCAAATTTCTGACCCGCTAGCCTGCTGCAGCGCTGGGCTATTAGATTAATGAAAGTTTTGACCAAATTATGGATGGCAGTAGACATTTATCAAGTAGGGAGAGAGGGCTCATGAAAGTGATGGCTGGAGTGTTTACCGAGGCTGATAGATTTAAAGGTTGATTCACATCATATGCAGCACATGAAACATTTCTAGCTGACAACAGTACAGATAATCAAACGAAAATTAACATCAGGTCATTCCTCAGTGAAGTACATCAAAAAAATTAATTTGTTAATGTTCATAAAACTTATTTTTACTTTCATTTATTTTTTTTTTTTGGGGGGGGGGGGGAGATGACATGTAAACGATGATGTGTCTCTGCCAAGACCATAATTTCATATTTCACACATTTTGAATCGTATTTGTTTGGCATAAATTCTCTTGCATCTTTTTAATTTTCATGAATACCTGAATATGGATGGATTCTGTGAAAATATTCATATTTCATCATTACAAGAACATAAGACAGCCTTTAACATGGGAGAAGTGCATCTTATCACACCCATGCCATGTTTGACACTGCTAGCCGATATGATGCCTGGTGGCATACACACATCAAGTACTGCAACCAGACATTATAAGCATGAGAGGAAACACATCAATATCAAATGAACACTTGGAGATATTGACACACCTTGACAGGCCTCCTTCACCTCCTCTGTCCAATAGCAGTACCATATCGACTTAAAGGCAAATGCTATGGAGGTTCCCTGGACAATGATATACACATTTCTGTGTGTAGAGCATGCGCTTTTTAATAAGGTTGAATTGATTTCCTATCATTGTGATGCTTCCAAAACCTCAAGGTATGCATCAAGTTGCATCAAGTTTCATTAACTAGTTAATCAACCTTTTCCAATTGGCTTTGAAACATATTTTTTTACATGACCACAACTCAAGTTTACCTTCCAAGCATCCTTGGTAGAAATATTCATCCAACCCAACACACCATTTTCATCTTGACTTCATGCTTGCCTATTTAGGCTTAGGATGATTACCTACATGCATCAAGTATGCAATTACAAGGTTCTTTGTCAATTAGCTACAAGTCTGAAATATAACTGTAAACAGTCCATGACCTTAATATCCCTTCAACTAGCGTAGAAAGACAATAATGCTACCTCTTGTCAATTTATATGCCTAGATACACATCTACTGGTACTTACAGGATAGATTTGCAGAATGCATGCAAGTGAATGCACACCAGTGAATGAAATTCTGATGCCGTAGCATGAAAGAGACTATTCTCGAAATATACGTCCTGAAGTCATAACCTGAACGACTTCGGCAATATTGGATTTATTTCGTAACTAAAATATGATGCCTTTCCACTTTTAAACAATAAGGTAGACATCTACTTTACCGGGTAATATGCAAATGTGCATACACTGAACTTGTTTGGAAATCAGAATTCAATTTACAAATAGAACACTACCCAAAAAAAGGAAGATACCTGCAGGCACATTTCATGCAATTTATGCAGTGTAAGAATTAACTCACTGCATATTAAGCAGCATAGTCAGTGCAAGGGATAGTGTATTAGGCAGTACACACTGCGATTGAATAGTTAAGATGAACGTCATTCATTTAGAGGTTCTTTAGGTACTGATGGACAGGCTCTCCGCCGATGGATAGAGAGGGATTATATCCAATCTAGGAGTTAACCACTGTAAATGAGCATCAGGAGTGCTCAAGTAACAAGATGGATGGAATACATTGAGAGAAGGGAAGAGAAAGAGAAAGAAAAAAGAAAGAAAAATGGAAAAGAGAGCAACAGGGGGGGGGGAGGGGTATAGGAATGGGAGAAATGGGAAGAACTGGGATGGGAAATAAAAGGAAGCAAGATGGTGAATTGGGATGTATCATGTGTCTGAAACCAAAGAGAATGAGAACGAAGACCAAT
The DNA here is from genome assembly GCA_029962745.1 of Echinometra lucunter. Taxonomy (NCBI): domain Eukaryota; kingdom Metazoa; phylum Echinodermata; class Echinoidea; order Camarodonta; family Echinometridae; genus Echinometra; species Echinometra lucunter. The sequence goes on from CM057152.1 coordinate 40,587,696, forward strand.
AAAAGCCGATGAAAGCAATCAATCAGGTGAATCTATTTCTTCCGTGCCTGCAGAAAGAAACTCGTTTAGCAGAACGCAGGTATAGAAACCAAAGCAGCACATGCCCTACCACAGTAAACGATCTACTGATCTCAAAGAGTACATTTCATGTTTCGGGAGAGCCTTTGTAACATCTTGCGATAAAGTTCAGCATCAATTCAAGCATTGATCATGTAATTTGTTTTATTTCAACCCACCCACCTATTTGGCAGATGAAAACATTGGAAACACTCAAGGGTTGCATTGGGTCATATTCGATATCTAATCCCGCATGTAAAGTGAGCTTCACTTCCATTACTTAATTGAATGGGAGAAGATAGATCAATATATCATACATGTTCCTGACATGTTCATTAGCCCAAGGAAGGCTCTTTGACAAATCAGTAAGATGAACATGACAACATCCCAATAGATTACAGGATACCACTCAAGTACAAACTTTGTAAACTTTGCTCAGGTCAGGAGATTGAAATATAGGCCTGCATTATAAATACGGATGATACGATGGTGATGATAATGATGCTGAAACCCATATACTTTATTGAAATATATAGAAAGAGTTTGTCCAATTCCCCTATAGTTAGCCCAGAATTTTGAAAGGAAAAACAAAAGATTTAAAAAGAAGCACAATCTCTTTTCACTTTAAAAGGGAAAAACGGTAAGAGAACAATTTGTTTTTCTTAATGAAGATTACTAACCACATTTTGACAAACTCAAATTGTTGAGTTATAAACCGCTTGAAATCATGTAGTCTGATATAATTCTCCATTTGGCGTTTATTTTCTATGTTAGTTTCTTGTCACAAGTTACACTTTCGAAAAACTTGCATCAACTGAAGTATTCTTTATCATGAAAATGGCTGTACATACCACCTAAGCGCTTTGAGAGGGCCTACGGTCCTGAAAAGCGCTATAGAAGAACGATCTATTATTATTATTATTATTATTATTATTATGTAGCCGGGGGCGGGGGGGGGGGGGGGGTGGTGGGAGTTGTTGCCCCCCTCAAAACACCAACAACAAAAAAAGAAAAGAAGGAAAAACTAGATGAATCTTCGACCACGCGTGGTCGAACTTTATGCCTCCGCCATTACCAAATCAGAAATACATGGCACTTCATGTTGATTTATTTTCATTTATACAATGACATCTTTGACCTTGACCTTTGACCTTGAAACCCCAAAATCTAGTCAGCTCATTGTCCCTCCTATATGCATACCTGTGCCAAGTTTGAGGTTGATCAATCAAATGGTTGTTGAGTTATGGTGAAAACGAACCATTTCTATGTATATAATGACCTCTATGACCTTTGACCTTGTGACCCCAAATTCTAATCAGATCATTGTCCCTTCCATGTGCATACATGAGCCAAGTTTGAAGCCAATCTGTCAAATGGTTCTTAAGTTATCGCGAGAACGAGCCATTTTTATGTGTATTATTACCTCTATGACCTTGACCTTTGACCTTGAGACTCCAAAATCTAATCAGATTATTGTCCCTCCCATATGCATACCTGTGCCAAGTTTGAGGTTGATCGGTCAAATGGTTGTTGAGTTATGGTGAAAACGAACCATTTCTATGTACATAATGACCTCTATGACCTTTGACCTTTGACCTTGTGACTCCAAAATCTAATCAGATCATTGTCCCTTCCATGTGCATACATGGGCCAAGTTTGAAGCCAATCTGTCAAATGGTTCTTAAGTTATCGCGAGAACGAGCCATTTTTATGTGTATTATTACCTCTATGACCTTGACCTTTGACCTTGAGACTCCAAAATCTAATCAGATCATTGTCCCTCCCATATGCATGCACGAGCCAAGTTTGAAGTTGATCTGTCAAACGGTTCTTAAGTTATCGCGAGAACGAAAACGGGACGGACGGACGGACGGACGGACGGACGGACGGACGGACGGACGACCCGAAAACATAATGCCTCCGGCAACCACCTACGGTGGGCGGAGGCATAAAAAAGAAGAGAGAACGTAGGAAGAGAAGAAGCAGACAAGGAATGACGAAGAAACATCAAAGCTTCCACCCTTCATGGCCCCTCTGTCCCCTAGGGACGTTTCGTGCACTCAGTATATAATTTGCATGCTTTGCTTGCTCACTATCTCCCCCACCCCCCCAAAAATGAAATCCTGACTACACCAGTGCTGTATACCATGATTGCAGTTTATCTGGTAAACACCCTAGACTAGTTTAATATGACAGCAGATGTATAGAAAGGAAAATAAATTGCAGCATTCCAGACAATTCCATCTCTTTTTATATCATCTGTAGAACTCCCGTTCCTTGAAATCTTCTCATTCTCGCAACAACCTAGTAGCTGAGTCTGAGATGAAAGAATAACAGATAGTTACCAAATCTCTAATCTTTATAAGCTACATATCAAAGCAAAGCTGGCTTAAAAGGTAAATGAATTTTGTAATAAGCAAAATGCACAACATGTGCTAACAGTGCTCTAGGACTGCAAACTCATTGTGAGCATCACAGCCATGAATGTTGTATAATGTGAATATACAGGTAAAAGGGAAAACTGAACTCTTTTTCTTTTTCCTATCTAACATTGTTTTAGATCCACAGAAGGTAATTCGTGAAATAGACATTTCAGGTTTACATATGAGTTTCTGATTTCACTTATTCTTTAATATTATACACATTATAAATATAAAAAACATTATTTATCAGCACAACATTACAGTATTACAGGTGCCTATTTAGAAACAAGATCACCTCTCATGAACATTATAATGCCAAAGGCCCCTAGGCCTTTTTAGATGCCTTGCAAAACACTTTCTCTTTAGAACAAAACAATAGCTCCTCAATATTTCTTATTATCAAAATTAATTTTCTATGTATTGTTCAAGGACATTTTGAACTTTTCATACTATCAGAGACAGTGCAAGATGCTCTGACAAATTAGAATACATTAGAGATATCAATATTGTAACAGAATGCATATAGAAAACAATGCCAGCTTAATATGCAATCAAAGAAATTCATGATGAATCTTTTACCATGAGTAAAATATTAGTTTAAATCTAGTAAAATTACAGGACCTATAATTATTCATTATCTCAGACAAAAGAAAGAAAGACTGATTAACAAATCTTGCAGTATTGTAAATATACTGAATGGAAGCTTTCATAACAATATTATGGCAATTTTCTCCTAATGTTTAAAGAAATGCTACCAAAGAAATCAATCACTTGATTTGATATGTTTCAAATTAATTTACGTTCATAAAGAGTGAACCCCAAACACTAAGAAATGTACATGTACCAATACATGTGTGCATACAAGTAGTAGCTCTTATCTTGTAATAGTTCAAGCACGAATGATTACAATTACGGTACTGTCAGTTGGCATGATATTAGTTAAACATGAACATCTACATTGATAAAGAAATGGAGAAATTTAATAAAGGGCTTTTACACACTCAGAATTCACTCAGCACTGTAGCATATAGGCAAGCCTGTTTTCACTTCCAAGACCATTACATCATGACCATTGCCCATTCCTTTGAGTGAGAACTGTGCATGTACTTGCATACATTGTGTACACTCTTTTGCAACCACCTACTGTCTGTAAGGAGTGTTTAAAAAAAAAAAAAATATATTCATTTATTTATTTATCTTTTTGTCAATATCATTTATTCATTTCATTTCAATTCATTTCATTCATTTGTTCAGTTATTCATCCAGTCTTTTTTTTCCCCTTAAAAGGTACACTCAAATGGTAGTAAAGTGAACCAGAATACAATGTGAGATTGCTTTTAAAGTATTTGTTGTTGTTCTTGTTCTCTTTGATGTAGATTTCATGGTACATATACATACATTTCCTAAAATTCTACATTTCCTACATAAATGTGCACAATATCTGAAACAACATGAGCAGCAATGGAAACAAGCCCTTCAATACCCTTTCATAATTGCAGCCAGATCATGTGCTGATTTCAGATGACATTGCCAAATTATGGGCTGCTGGTTCGACGATAGGCAAGCCATCACAGACGACATGAAGTCGTGCCTGAGTGAACAAGGCAAGCATCAAGATGCCGAGAGGTGATGCCGAGAGGTGATGCATGATGAATCTGTGAACATCACTGTGAGTTCCTTTACGCTTTAAAGTTCAGGGATTAAGAATTAAAACACGGAGACTCCCTAGGATAGATACACTCTTGGTTTAATATCACTGATTAACAGTTGCATCAAAGCTTAATATTATAAAAATATGAAGGTGATAACAAGGTTTAAAATAATATCAAAGCTATAGTAAAGTTAAAAACTTAAACAGATATGTGCAAAATGTGTTATGAACTAAAATTACTAAATACAGTGTAGAAGCAAATGTTTTTTTTTTCTTTCTCTCTCCAAATAAGCATTAATCAGTAATTACCATTAATACAGGTATTTGATTATGTGAAAGATGAGCATGAACTTGATATTCATTACACAAGGAAGCATGGCCTCTTGGGTACATTTTGTTGGTTCAATTATGATAAAAAATGAGCAGACGACTGCTCGTTATGGCTCACTTAACTCAGTCGGAACATGATAATATGTACCAAGGCAACCCCTGGAGAGGGTACATTCTCAGTGGTGTGTGTATATTGGGTCAATTAGTTCAGAAGCTGAAGCAATAAATATTAATGGTATGTCTGGGTACAGGGATGATGAGATCAAGCTATTAGTGTCTGATTGATCACTAATACATGTAATTGCTAAATAAATTAGGCCCAGTCAACACTTTTCTTTTTGGTCAGGAATTGCACTATTACCTGGCATTCAAAGTTTATTTCTAATGATAAAATGAAATAACACTTTTAAAGCATCTTTGCAATTTAATTCATAACAGATGTTTATTTTACTCCCATATATGTGAGTATTCTTGGTCAAAATATCAGAAATCGGCCTAAATATTTGGAATTCCTATGTTTGTTTTCATACATAAAAGAATAAAATATATTGCAATCTTTCAACCCCCTGCACAAAAGAAAAAAAAAAATGTTATACAGGAAATTACACCTGTATGTTTATACAGGCCACTGAATATCCATATGCCATGGATCAACCAAATGATCCAAGCACGGTAAAACATTTTTTTTTCCCAACAAGGTCATTTCATACCTCTCCCATCCTGAATAACACATTATCATAGAATTCTATCATCATCATTCCTACGGTGATTGAATCTAGAGGTTCCATGACATTTTCTCTGGCAACAAGTGCTTCCATAGAAAATCTGCACATTAAATCAAATATAAAACCTAACCTCACACCCAACACTAACCATAATCCTTATCCTCACATTATTCTGAACCAAATCCCCCTATCACAACCCTAACCATAATCCTATGTCTTTGGAGAAATGAAGACAGGAGCAATTGTTGCAGGAGCAAATGTCGTGTTATCAATCCTGAATGCTAAAGTCAGACCTGCCAACCCTGAAATCCAAGAAAGAGGGACAAATGACAAGGCGGAGGCAGAAAATACGGACATTTCTGAATTTCCTATACATTACTTCAGACAGATTTTTGCAAAAAGAGGGACACAGTGGTAGAAGCGGCTCTTTCTTTAACCAAAAATCGTGATTGTCCCTATTAAATAGGGACAGTTGGCAGGTATGTAAAGTTTTCATTGCACATGACAGCTCATCATAGCAAACACTCTGATGAAGCAAATATTTGGAGAGTTTCATTTATGCTGACAGTCACAGATAATGCATCCCTATACAATTTCATAGCATTTGAAGTTCTGAACAGAACTAAAGAGCTCCTTTTTGTTTTTCACTTAAAATTTCTAGCAGACCAAACTATAATGATCTTGCCAGCTGGATGCAGACTGTGAGTTGTCATTAAATGTCTTAATACAATAAGGCCAAATCATGCCTAAGAAGTTTAGTTTTGTTTGCATTCAGAATGGCTTTTTTTTCCTTTTCCTACAAAGAAAGGGTAACAGCATTCATTCTCATTCTCAAGACCCAGTGTATGTCCACTTGGCCCATAAAAAAATTCAAATCCACTCAACTCTTAAAAGTTCGTTTATGACAATTGCTCAATGGCACAGAAAGGGATGAGAACCTTTATAGATGGCTGCAGGTTTTACAAGAAAATAATTTCTGTCCAGTATGGATTGGATAATACAATTCCATCAAAATATGTTATGTATACAAATATCTTTTCAAGCATCATTAGGATCCCACAATTATTGTTTTTAAGTCTGGGAAGGATGTGTTATTATATAAAAAGCTTACTTCCTGTATGATTACAAAAGAACAAGTAGCCATAGGGCTCTGACCATGACTAAAGGACAATTACAAATTGGCAGTAACAGAAATTCACAAGCATTTCTACTTCAATGTTTATACTACTGTTTGATTATTTTGTATATGAACTTTAAAAAGGTGCCTATTATTGAATGCAAAGCACAGCGTGAAAATTTACATTATTGAAAACTGCTTTTGATGAAGATGCATGCATGACTGGTAAATGTACTTGCCCTAAGGCAACAGGTAAGTGCTTATAATCACCTCACTATTTTTTTAGGGTTATTTCTGTAGGTTACAACACATTCTAATCAGAAAGAAGAACATTGTTTGGTCCATTCTAACACGTTCTAATCAGAAAGAAGAACATTGTTTGGTCCATTCTAACACATTCTAATCAGAAAGAAGAACATTGTTTGGTCCATTCTAACACATTCTAATCAGAAAGAAGAATATTGTTTGGTCCATTCCAACACATTCTAATTAGTCTTAACAATACATCTGTCAGTGGCAGATCCAGGCTGGGGCGCAAGAGGCACGCCCCCTCTAATATTTGAGAATCACACATTGAACATACATGTTAATATAGCTATATCTATTAAAGAAAACTGTTGTCTGCACTTCCTCTATTTTCAAATTTGATGTTTGCACCCCCTCTCTTTCCAAATCTTGGATCCTTGGTTGTCTGTTATGAAAGAAGAACATTTTATCGGTCCATTCTAACACACAATACATCTGTTATGAAAGAAGTAAACAACATTCTGTTGGTACATGAATTATTGCAAAAGAGTGGTTGAATAACAATTTTTCTTGTATTTCTATAAAAAAATCAACCTTAGTGACGTAAACAGATACATCCTCATCATGTGCATACATGTCAAAAGAGGTGATTATATGTAAAAAGGTTGTTGAATTGTATTTTTACCCTTTCCAAACAATGTGGAGCATATTACTCAAGAAAATTTCTATTAACTGAAGTTGCACAAACGTGGTATCAAGTACGTATATTACCATGACATAAAATGGCATGTAATCATTATGAAATCTACTATGCATAAATACAAAATAGTTTAATCTTTATTGTTGCACTAACTAAATAAATATGACTAAATCTCCTTTTCATATTAAGAGGAATTATTTTCAAAATCACAGAATCAACCATGAAAACAGGTTTTAACAACTTTCAACAACCTATGATATAGAAATGGGCAAACATGCTTTCTGAAAACTAAATCCAAAAAAGAGCAAATGTGTTTTTGGTAGGCCCTTAAAAACTATTTATCAGATTTCTGTGCTTTTAGCTGGTTTGTAGCAAGATACTAGCAAAACTAAGATGCTGTGAAGTTTTTCTCTCCTCAACATGAATATTAACCCATAGAAGTACAGAGCTTTTTAGAGGTCTAAATTAATCATCTTCAATCCTCAAATTGGCAACAAATATTAATTTTTTCCACTCTTACATAATTTGAAAAAAATAAATATAGATATAACTTGAACCAAAATGAATTATGATTGCAAAATTTAAGCTGTAACTGCCAATTTGAACACGGAAATGATGATTATATAATATTCACTGCGTTGCCAATTTAAAGAGTTTAATGATTAGTTACATTTAAATTGCTCTAATATGAAAATGCAACAACATACTGCATTGGGAATGGACTCAAAACTTTCAGTGATTTTTTTCTCTTTCTGCTCATGTAAAGTGTGTAATGCCCAGCATTCTGGATCAGCAGATACTACCAAAGCATCTCCTAAAGGAGACACTGTACTTCTATGGGTTAAACAAATGAAAGACACAAAATGATTATCTTGGGTCAGCGACGTAGAACTCCAGCAATGCTGACATCATCACATGGTGCCTGAACAAGTGCAAAACTAATGAGTGAGAGTTCTGCTTATGCAACATGCATAACACAGCACTGTGATCATTGTCCAGGAGCAGTTGGGGTGCAGGGGACCTATCACAGGGCACAGTGTAGTTCCTATATTATGTTTCTTTCAGATATTTACACTAAAATTAAGGAATGGAAGATCACATGATTTCACACATGTATCTGTTTATGCCAGGTAGACAATGTGAGACTATATTTAACCCATTCGTGACAGGAATTATTTAAAGCCTAATTTGATCAGCTTTTATTCTTCAAACTGGCAACACCAACATTTTTATTTTATTGCTACATTTTATTCATAAAACGTCATGTATCAGATATGAATATAAATTGACAGAAATTATGATGAGAAGTCAAAAAGTTGCCAATTTACAGGGGAAACGGTGATTTTAAACTTTCTATCACATTGACAATTTAAGGATTTTAATGCTTATTTTCCTTTAAAGAATTTTCAGCATCAAACAACAAATATTGACGCAACCAAAATGGGCACAGTTTGTGTAGAATTTTTTGCTCTTTCTGCTCATGTATTTGGTATGATTTTTAGGGCTTTGCATCAAAAGATATTAGGCCAAACCACAAAATGTGGACCTCTGTCACGAATGGGTTAATCAGTTTCATGCCTCTTTTTTTTTCTTTGCTACCAAGACTGTACATGAGCTTAAGTCTGAGAAAGTAATACAGACCTTTGCTTACAAGCCATCAGGTATGGTTTTGATGTGAAAATAGCAAACATAAACACACACCCATCAATGTATGTCTCTCACATGTCAGCTATAAGTACTGCTCACCATATATAGGGCTTCACACTAAAGGCTTGTTCAGAAATGAGGAGACAAATCCCGGCAACAAACACCTGCAGCATTTTCAGTGTACAAGTCAACAGACTATGACGTGACAAAAAATTGTCGCCGAGGCAGGAGACATTTCTGTTGCTGCCTGGTGGCAAGAAGCTGTGGACCAATCAAATGCTTAAAAAGTAAGCACAAAATATGTTGTCATGAGAATGTCTGCACAACATTTGACAAAACTCTCTTTTATTTGAGAGTTGATGCGTTAATACATGTTCATTAATATAAGTGGGGTTGTTTGTTGCACCATATCTGGACACTAAAATGTTGTGGTGATTTGTTGCCTCATATCTGAACAAGCCTTTAGATTCAGCCATATCACTGCATGAAGACATCACCTCCTCATTCATCACAACAAGCACTGCCGCTGCTTTGGTCAAGTTCAACAGAGATACAACATATCCTTGGTAAACTACCGTCTGTGCTCAGGAGCGTTTCATGAAGTGTCGTCAGTGATTGTTACTAACAGCTGTTATAAGCTACTCAAATCCTTGCATCTGATTGGCTGAGAGCAAATTTGTCAGTAAAAATCCCCGCCAAGACACTTCATGAAATGCTTCCCTGATCAAGAAGACCCAACTTACCCTGGTCCTTTCTCCCTATCCCATTCTCTCCTCCATTCCCCGGATGATTCCTTCTGTCTGGACATCCTCTGTTGTTCTACCTCATCTCTGTCTTTCCTCCATATATCATACTCCCTTCTCTCTTTTCCCGTCATAGACATCGACATCTCCATTTTGTTTCTAGGTGGACCATACTGAATGAAATGAAAGAAGTCATATATGAGAAGATTCAGTAAACTAAACCTGTTGAACACTAAGCGTGAGATAACTTGGGCTGAAGTCTATGTTATACTCAAAGCAAATCGTGCTCAACGGGGTAAATTTTTCATTGGTAGAGGTGAATGTTATACCCAAAAGATTACTATAAATACCCCTCTCCGTAAACTCTGGCAATCACAATCTCTGTTTCTAGCCTTGTCTATTAGCACCACTCCCTGGTCTCTCACTCCTATCTCCTCTAAGCATTTCAGCAGACAGCCCAGGAAGAGTATCCTCCTTTCTTTCAATTTCCTTTAAACTTTTACGTTCCAGCTGTCCAAGGGCGAACTTCCATCTGCCATCACCTCACTCTTCACCAAAAATACAGAAATACACGCTTATCCCACAAGACAAGCCCTCCAAAATCAATATCATCTCCCCTTGACCAGAACAGCATTAGCACAAAAAACTATTACCTATACAGGACCAAATTATTGGAATGGTATTTATCAAATTCTCAAACTTTATAACAATGTTCACACCTTTGAAAATCACCTAAAACTTCCTTGTTAAATGAGTACAAACATAACATACATATATCGGCTTTTCAATTGCATAAAAATGTTAAACCTTACTGAAATTCCATCCTTATCCTTATCTTTATCCTACTCCATGAGTTTTGTGACTCTCGATTCTACTTCTCTTTTCTTGTCTTCTAACTTACCTCTTCTTTTTCCTCTAGGGGTGTGACACATCAATCTTTTTTTTTTTTTTTTTTAAATCTTCTGTATATATTTATTTTCCATTTACCCTTATTCTCTGCCATCTTTATTTTCAACCTACAAATGTAAAACCCCCCACAGTGTCTTACTTTATTGATGATAATAAATGAGTACTCCTACAACTTATGACTTCAAGAGGGGCTTACCATTACAAGTTTTGCTTTTTAATAAGCCTCTCGTTTTCACAGTTTTTGCTTTCAATAATGTTCAAACTGTTCTTTTTGTTCAATTGTCAATAATGTAGCAAACTGCTGATTATTTTGTGTAAATTGTTTTCCAGATGTATTATTCTCTATTTTGTTATGATGTTTGTCTTTTTGAATATATATCAAATATGTGAAAATAAATCTATAAACTCAACTCAATTTTTCATGTCAGTGAAAGGTTCATCAAACCTAATATACATACAAAGGGCTTCATAAACTTATGCCCATAAACTTCTTCTGCCAAATCCTTTTCAAAGCTGTTAAGATTCTTTTACCTGTTGTCTCCTAGGAGGTCTTCCTCTGCTTCTCGTCATATTAGTTCTTACATCATCGATCGTTGGTCCTCCCCAGTTTCTTGGATTCCTCCTGCTTCCATCATGTCTGTCACCATCCCGATGGTCATGGTGTGGGAGGGGACCAAACCGTTGAGGATCATCTAGAAATCCTTGTGACCGCGGATGATGGGGCTGGCTAGGGTCATCATTCCCTGCTGCTTTCTGAGATGGTGAAAAAAAACCATATCTACAATAATCCCCATAACTCAGAGCAGTGTTGCAGGTAATGATAAATTCAGATAATACTAATATTATAGTGGCTTCTTATGCTGTGCTCATATTTGTTATCTCTCCAGGTGGTCTAATATTAATACTCCAGTTATAACTGGGTAGCTAAATATGTAGTGCTCAAGTATATCTACACCTGGTGGAGAGTGCCAATCACAGATTACTGTCTTGTCCATGCTGAGATTCAAATGCTCAACCTCTTAATATAGTCAACTGAATGAACCACTTCTGAACAACTCTTGTACATCGTGGAATGACACTGCCTTAGATGTGTTGTTGTCAAGTGGATTTGTCTCCATATTCTGAACCACAAGGTACCGGTTCGAATCTCTGCTGCAGCACTAATGTCCTTTGTCAAGACATTAATCTGCATTTGCCACACTCGACCCAGATACAGTGAGTGGGTACCTGGTAGGATCTATTCCATGAATGCACTGAGCACTGTCATGCCGAGCTAGAGCTAGGGTAATAACACAATTGCAGGACCCTCTGGGAGAACAGTACATAGTACTAAGAGACTACCCTGGGTAAACAAAACATATTGCTATCATGATCCTCCTCCTCCTCACTATCATCATCATCATCATCATCATCATCATCATTATCATCATCATCATCATCATCATCACAGTCATCATCATCATCACCATCATCATCATCACAGTCATCATCACTATTACTGTCTTACGGGCGACAAACTGAAATTTGCTGAAAATCACATGCAATGATAAAAGAAAGGAACTGGTTCTTACCCCTCTCTCATATTCCTCTCTCATGGCTTGAATCTCTGCCTCTACTCTATCAAAGTTTTCTTTCCTCTTTGAAGAATAATCCTGTTCAAAATTAAATAGAAATACAGAATAAAAACATTACTTTTGATTATTTTACTATTTTCTTATTACGTCATCTCAGTACGTCTTGTCAAATGATACATATTATAAAACTATCAAGGAACAAACTTTTCAAGCAGCCAGGAGAGTACCAAAATCTCCATTATTTAAGAATGTATAGCAATGATATTGCACATGATCAAAATGAATTTATAACAATAAATTTAATGATAGTTGCTTTTTGTACAGCACTCATGTCTGTCATAATTGACACTCCTGGCACTCCAAATAAATTGTGAACAAGGTCTATCTGGTAAAAAAAACAGTTGTTATGCTTACCTGTGCTTTGTCATCCCATCCCATTCTGACACTCCTTCCATCTTGTCCTCCACCTCTACCTCTTCCTCTCCCTCGACCCCGTCCTCTACCACGTCCTCCAGATGTACCTTGACCGTGTTCTCCCATTGGTCCTCCTGATCCCTGGATGCACAAGTCAAACACAAAATGAAGATCCCTGTTCAAAACTTTATTCCATGTGTGAGCGGGTTGATTAGGTCTACATACTTATTCCGCTACAAATGTCAACTTCATCCTGAAATATCCGCCACAATTCTGGAAATGATGCTATGTCACAGAAGTTTTAACTTGGTCTGTCTTAATGATTATGACCTCATGATGTCTTTGTTGAAGTTTGCTTCAAGCAATAACTATAAAATATAAATCATCATATATTTATTATTAGGTTATTATACACAGGTAAAGCCTGTTGTAACATGTATAAAATAGTAAGAAAAATGTCCTTCCTGTGTCATTACTTCTTCATGTACATCTGGCATTATTATGCATAACAAATCAAGGATACATGGAACCTTGTCAATAAGTTAATACAAGTCTCCAACAAAATGTAATTTAAAATATAACCTGTAAAGTCATACTGAGAATGCAATACAGCAGCAAAATATACAAGTATACTCCTCCACCTATTATTTTTGCAACATAAAATATGAAGAGATGTTCTAAACATGAGAACAATGACTAGAGAGGATCTAGTATAGGTCAGGGTTGGTATATGAGAATTGACCTCTAAGCCTTTAATAGAAAGATTGAAACATATTTATGATGCATGATTCCATGTTAGCACAAGTCACATGCTGAATACAAACAGAACAACACAAACATCTAGGCTATCCATGTTGCATGGGAGGTTGTCACTAAAGTTCCATTCACAATTAGCAAGCAATGTCCAAACACAACTAGTTATTAGAGAAAGTTATGTTCATTTCAACCTTGAACAGTGGAGAGAACAAATATCTTTTTAATATCCTTGAAAACTGAAATATATCAATGTTTACAGCAAAGCATTACGACATATATGTGCACCATAATTCCTGGAAATAAGGAACATTTTTTACTTCTGTAAGTCAGGAAATGGCCAAACCATCAAATTGTAGATAAATGAATCCATTATGTTTACTTTTTCACAGATTAGACTGTTAGCACGATAATGATAAGATCACCAATGTGGCTTGTAAATCATTCTAAGCTAGATTAGCAAAAGGGCATAATACACAGAAAATCTGAATAAACAATAGGCTCCCATTTTGCAGCAATTCAAATGCTAAAATGGGATTTTATAGTAAAGATCATGTTCACTATCCTTTCTGGACAACTACTACTAAGGTAGTAAATGAAGAAGCTTAATGGGAGGAATTTTTTTTAATTTGTAAAAAAATTAGCAAATTTTAGGCATTACTCCTAGAGGACCCAGAGGATTAATATGCAATGGCAGACCATTGCATATTAATGAGTCAGAAAGAAGAGGATCTTACATGTAGGTATTTTGATTCTAGTTCATCATGACTCGGCCGTGGACCAGGATAGCCTAGTGGTTAAGTTGCTTCCTGGCAAGCAGCAGATGACAGGTTCGAATCCCACTGGTTCCAATTTTTTCCTGACTTGTTATTTTCATTACAGATCAAGCACACAATCTTTAACTCTGGGTGTAATGCCTAAAATACAGCTAAGGTATTAGGTAAATTTCTACTGGAAAACACTGCATCTCAATCGAGAGAATCGTTGAATTTCTATCTACACACAATGGAATGAACACAACATCGTGGTACAAAAAGCAGCAATACATCATTTGAACAACAAACAAACAGATAGTTTCTCTTTACTGATGCTTGAGGTGAAACTGAAATACAATTAGTCAATGTTGCAGAGTTGTTTTAAACCAAGAACTCTCATGGTTTGGATGCTAAAAACAAGATCAGATATTGCAATTAGAAACAAGTCCATACATTATGATGCATGATGTAAAGAAGTGGCAGGGTCAGGGACCTGATTTTAATGACATCTTTGAAAGAAACAGACAAATGCAAACAAAATGTGAATAAAGAAATGCCAAGGAAAGGGGATTCATGATAAAATCTCCTTCTAGCTTATCTATAGGCCTGATTTCAGCCCTTTTGAGATTAAAAAAATATATATATATAAAAGAATGAAGTCTGTGAACTTGTGAACTGGCAAAAATAAATCTGAAGAGATATCAAAATATCTTAAAATGGGAAAATATGCAAAGCATGAGAAAGACACATGTTGGTAGCATGATACAGTGTAGATTTGGCTGATAAATATATGTAGCAGATAAATGACAAATGTGCAGCATCATTTAAATCAGATATCTTTATGATACAGAATATAGAATATACATGTATGTAATTTTGAAGAGTATATAAATAGAAAGTAGAAAGAGGACTGAGAATTAAAAAAAAGAAAAGAAACAAAGTTGTTGTTTAAAAGAGCACATTGAAAAGCTCTCCTGAATTATCAAGAGTATTCCTTATCAATAATCCGGCAAAATCATGACATAGCCATATTCCAAATGGAAACGTATCTAAACAAAAACCAGAGTGAAATGAACAAGACCAACGAAACTAAGTAGTTCAGGCAGGGATTAAACATAAAAAGAGTTATATTCTTATGCTATGAACTAAATTTATGTGAAACTGCTACATGCAGAAAAATTGAAAATCCAAAAGGAAAGCAACGAAACAAAACAAAACATAAAACAAAAAACAAAAAACAAAAATGGGTCTTCAATCAAGCCTCTCTCATAGAAATAGTAAGGCTCTTTGAAAGTAAAAATAACTGCTTTTAACAATTTCTTTTTTTGTGTGTCATCTCCCATTTTAATGGATTAACTTAGTTCATTCCGCCACAAATTGTTGGCTACTGATAACCACATTTATGTACTGATCACAGTTTCTTTCAAAATAAAAACAAAAACATGCAAATGAAACAAAGAGGGCAAGTTTGGTACATAATTATTGCATGAAAAGTAACAATCACTTAATAAAAACTGGAAAGAAATTTGATAATAAAGATATTTGTGAAGAGAGGGAAGAATGTCAATTGATGGAATGGCAACAATCAAACAACTGATGTATTGTCTTGAGAAAAGGCTGCTAAAAACGACTGGTGTATTATCTTCAAAACAGGCTGATCAACAAATGCTGACAAACTGAATGCTTCAGACATCACGAGAAGGAATTACATTGCAGTTTGAGAGGTTGAACAGGCTTGCTACTGAATGGTTGATAGTATAAGTGTTAAGTATTAGGAATAAATAAAGATTATGCAATTTTAGGGATCCATAACTAGTCATACATGTATGGGGTAATGTCATGGCATCACAGCTACATGGTTTGTTCATAACAAGGGGAAGGGTAATAAGGATAGATGCATAAAGGTCTAAGACTGGCTCCAGCAAAGGCCAAGCAAGTGCTAATAATACCTCAGAATGCTTCGGGCTCTGTACCTTGTTGCGAGGGCTCTCCAGACCTGGAGAGCAGTCGTTTGGAAAGGTCACAATCAATGTCTACAGAAACACATTGACATAGCAATGAAGGACACGCACACACAGGGGAAGAAAAGAAAAATAGAGGTACAGGTAAAGCTGTGCATGAGCTTATATATATGGGGACAACTGGGACTACCGGTATATTCAAGAAATATCACGCTTAGATCTGCTCTAAAAGCTCATTCTTCCACAGCCTACTCTATAAAATATGCATGCATCTTGGAGATTATCTGGACTTCTACACCGCAAACCAAGAGGTCATGTAACTCCAATAAGCATTTTTCAAAAGAATCCCTCACTTTACGATAATAGAGTGAATGAGAGTATCTTTACAATATGGGTTTCTCAGCAAATCTGACAATTTTGCTAAAAAGCATTGACTAAATGATATCAATATAAATGTACAGGACAAAGGTGCTGTATTGTAATCCCAACAGGCCTGGGCCTCGCTGCAAAAAATTAACATTGACGGTACTTTCCATGGAAACCTTTAATTTGATTGGTTGTTGAGCAATGTTACCATGGTAGTTACCACTGATGGCAGAGATACCATAATGGTAAGTTTTATGCAACGGGGCCCAGATTTCCACATCTTACTTTGTTAATTAGAAATTATTTTCATTTTCTCAAATTCAGTATGCAGATGCGACCTGCTGGTGCTTCACGAGTTTTAAACACTAAGTGTGAATTACTACCGTATTTGCTCTCTGAGAATGTTGTATTTTTCCTCAAAAGAACCGAAGACCAACTTCTAAACATATGCGATACCTACAACTCCATATGAATAACAAAACAAAGAATCTTTGCCCCTAAGAGGTATAAAATTCTAAGAATACCAGCATTCTTTTCCAACAGGCATTATGAACTTCATTTTTATTGGCATACACCAAGAGCAAACAATATCTTTTTACAGCTATGAAATATAATGAATGTTTTTAATGGACTTCCTGTGGGGACTGTTAGTTGTGCATTGACTTTCAGTGTAGTGATGGCCATAAAAGCATTTTCTGTTACACTTCTTAGCATCAAACGCCAAGTGTTTAGAGGGATTGAATGAGCCACACTGTAGAGGCACCTTCAGTAATCCATGCAGACTGGTCTTACCTACCAGTATTTATAATATACAGTCTATAAAAGTGTACCGAGACATCACTTTATTCATTGAAGCCATAGTATCATTTACAGTTATATAAAGCAAAAATTTCAGGGATCTATAGGTTAAGGTGCTGAGATACCATTAGAGCCATAATATACAAATAGTAAATAGAACATGAGTGTGTGGTGAAAGAGCGACTTTCTATTCAACGCCAAAGTCAAGTTGAAGAGAACTTACGTCACTCTTTCACTGAAAGTGAAATCTTGTACCATTGCACAAATTAGAATATTCGCTCTTTGTATGATACAACGCCTCATAAGTCTGATGAGAAATTGATGAGAATCAAGAAAAATGGTAAAATTTTGGTATATTAATCGAGGCTCAAAAAACAGGGAAACGTGTGTGTAATGCACATCTTGTGATAGTGTATTGCGTGTGCTACCTCCTTTGCCTCAACAATTGAACATGCGTTTACTGCACAAGCTAATTGTGATGTCACAAAAAAAAAAAACCCAAGTAATGTTACTGTGATGTCATGCTAGCTGTGCAATGGTACATTTTAGATGGTATGATGGTATGAATACTGCACATTCAGGTCCCATAGACTTGTGTACAACAAGCTTAGAAGGCGTTGTACAATATAATTTAAAGAAAATTACATATAAGGCTTTCTTCTTATGTTGAACTAGTTCTCTGTGTTTCCAAAATGGATGTGTGACTTACAGGTCTCTTGTCCCTTCTTGCTTGCTGTGCATCTCTCTTTATCTGAGCTTTGTTGGACTGTTAGAATACAAGATATGAAAACAAGAATTACAGTTCAATATTGTGTACCTGGGAGATGAAAACATTTATCTTGGTCAAGGTCACATATAACCTGATCCATTGAAAGCATAATGATAATCAATTCATAAATATGACATCTGGTCCTGTCTTCTGCCAACAGGGTATGATTTTTAAAATCATTTTGTAAGATAGATTGTCTAATGCCAAGGTAATATTCAAACTCCCTGTATTTCATATACTTCTGATTATATTTTTTTGGATAGAAAGTGCTAGTACACAATTGAACTTACTTCCCGTATGAACCAGTAAAATTCAATTACCTCTGCCACCTTGCGTTTGACTGTAAGCCGAACCATCCCCACTGTGTTTTTAAGAATGGTATAGACGTCATCTCTTGATTTCCCTTCCAACTTAGTATCATTGATCTGGGCTACGATGTCACCACTGTCCAGTCGACCATCCTGCAAAATGAGTAACATGCACAATTTTCGCAATTAGCTTTCATGATTAATCTGGGAGACAACTGCTAGGAGTGCCCAACAAAAGCAGATACAAGTGCTGTATAAGAAGCCATCCTCCTCATCATCATTATCACCATCATCATCACCACCACCACCCTCATCATCATTATCATCATCATAAAGTTGCAAATATGTAAGAATGCTAGAAGTCATTAAATTACAGTATCACCTCGTATATTACCCCTTCTTGATCCATTATCATGAAGCTTCCTACATAGGTAAATCAATCATCAATGCAATCAATTGTAGGTTCAGATAAAGTAAAAAAAAACAGGAAACAACCAATAACTACATATAAACCATCCAACCTTCCAAGATAACTTTGTAAATTAGTATTGGAAAATCACTCAGTTCATGAACTGTCTTTTAAGTCATAAGTTTTAAAATCCATACTAAGGCCACTTATCAAAAGTCTTGTCCTGCGTCATTGATCATCTTCTCCATGACCGTTCTATTACATCAGCTTTCCCAACCCCCCGGGGTTTTTTTTCTACGCAGAAACAGGAGGATTGGAGGGGAAAAGACACTGAGTGGGAAAGACACTAAAGGCTGCCTTCAAAATTGGCCCTGACTTTTGATAAGGTGACTGAATGTCTGCACCCTATGGCGTCATGGAGCTCTTTACTTTGTTGCCGTGTTATTTCATCAAGATCAAGATCAAGATCAAGAAAAATAATCTTGCATCATCATACCTGCCAAACCTGACAGCCAAAAAATAGGAACAAATAATGAAGAAATTTAAAAAAATAGGAACATTCCTAAATTTCCTATTCAATACTACAGACAAATTTGTACAGAAATAGGAACACACAGGTTAAAATGGCAATTTTCTTTTCCCCAAAATAGGAATATTCCTATTTAATAGGAACAGTTGGCAGGTATGCATCATGAAGATTCCTCCTCTCTGTACCCTAGCTGGACTTACCTGTTCAGCAGCTCCCCCAGGTACAATGGTCTTGACAACGACACCTATTCCAGGAGTTCCTACCAGGCCAAACCCTAGGCCTCGGCCTGTATTCTGAAGCTCTATGTTGATTAATTCATATCTGGGCTGATCTGGACCCGATGCAGATGGGCTTGACTGGATGGATCAACAGGGTAATAATAATAATAATAATAGTTACATTTATATAGCGCTTAATACTACGTTTCTAAGTGCTTTACATGTAATTATTATTATCAAACAAAAGATTATAAGGGTAACGATATTATACCTTGGATAGGCATAAAGTTGCATTGGGAAAGATACACCATGGATAAATATCTCACAAGAATATTTTCTACATACAATATGGCAAGAAGGAGATAAAATTTTCCATGATTTTTGTGTAATAAAATACACCATTGTGTAAAAAGTGAAGTAAACTTGCCCCACTGGGTACCTACAGAATTTTTTTTACAACTACCAATGTCACTCTCTACTTTATTAAATATATGAATAACAAAAATCAATGCTAGCCACAATGAGTAAAGGCTTGTTCAGATATGATGCAAACCCCCGCAGCAAACCCTGTGGTGCATGTGATATGAGGTGGCAAAAAAAAAACAACAACAAAAAAAGAGGCATTTTTTTCGGGGGGGGGGGGGCCTCCTGGTGACAAAAAGCTGTGAACCAATCAAATTCTTAAAAAGTTAGCTCAAAATATCATGTCATGAGGTTTTCCATGCAACTTTTGACAAAAATCTAATGCATGTACATAAGCGGCATGGTTTGCTGCACCATATCTGAACACTAAACAAACCGCAGGCATTTGTCATGGGGCTTATAGCATCATATCTAAACAAGCCTTTAGGACAATTTTCACATTTAGTTCACCCTGAAATGCAGATAACAATATCATCAGAGGCTAAATTGCACTGAAAAGAGAAATAAAATCTAGATCTCAACTGTGTATGCAAATTTGAATTTTATAAGTTATCCAAAATTTCTGCCTGGGTAACCTACCACTGTTCTCTTGGGTTCAGCCATCTTATCTTGACTTCTCTCTCCTACACTCCCAGTTGTCGATGTTTCTGAGAAGGGGGAAGATGTGTTGCTTCTCTCCTCTACAAGCTGCTGCTGCCTGGCTCCTCCTCCACCACTACCTGTTGGTGATGTATGCTGGTTGATAAGGGTTAATGGTGAAGAAGTATCACTCCTCTTACTCTGCCTTCCACCAGATGGGGGTAAGCCCTGGACAATTCAAAAAAAGAAAGGGGAAAAAAATAACTTGTAATCATTTGTACACGAAATCCACCTTCAACAACTTTCTTATGCCTCAAGATTCTCCATTAAAAAGTGCAGAGCATGATCATTTCACAACTTCCATTTACTTCTAAAATAATATTTTAAGAAGTAAAATTGTTTTAGTAAATATATATGGATAAAAAGCACACACTGATATTTCACCATTATATTGTAGATTCAGGAATTCCAGCTGAATTCTGCGATTTCATGCCATTATAAATGGAAAATGTTTGGATGCTGAAGACTTCCATCTGCACAGGCAAACAATTATTATATTTCTCTTACGACAATTCATATGACCTAACCTTGTAAGAACTGATATTTTTAATCAGCAAAACCTTGACACTAATCAATGACATGAAAATACTGTTTCTTTCACTGTTTTCATGTACCTGATGCGAGAGTGGAGAAGGTGTTTCGTGTGACCTTCCTTGCAGTCTCTGCTGAGCGGCAGGTGATGGGGATGAATTAGCACTCCTACTAGTGTCACCTTGAGTAGGTGATTGATGAGATGATGATGATGATGAGGACCCACTTGATGAGGAACAGGTACTGGAAGGTGGACTAGTTACGCTAGACCCAGTACTACTGGCCAGCTTCTTGTCAGCCTCTATCTCCTAATGTTTGGCAAAAATGAAGCAAAATCACAATTTAAATTATACACTTCATGACTGACAGCTGAAATAAAGTTACCATTAAAAATCGGCAATACAAGTTCATTCATAACATTAAGAATTAAATGTTATTTCATAAAATCTTTTTTTTTTTTTTACTGAAAATATGATATATTCTTACTTGAAAGAATAGAGAATCATACCTAATCTGTCATCATTTTATCATACTTCACACAATGGCCTTTCAGAAATTCCAGAATGTCAACATATTGCTGTACATGTAAATTTTGTATAATGTCAAATAAATCTGTTGTAGTAATATAAGCCTGAGGAGAAATGCCAGAGCAGGTGAAAATTAGGAACAAAAGAACATAACAATTGTTCCAGCAATCTGTTTTTTTTTTTTTATGTTTACAGTTTTCATTCAGATTTATTATATGAAATTCCATCAGCCATTCTTCTGCTCTCTCATGGTACGAAAGCTATTCATGAAGCACTAGGGATTGGAAAAAAAAAAAGGAGAAAGGAGAAGCAAAATTCAAATGTTTGTTTCATACCTGGTGCCGTCGAGCTCGTTCTTCATTTTTCTTTTTGATGTCATCAATTTTTTGGTTGAGAAGGTCTTCTTGTTCTTCCTTACTCAGTATATCAAGTAGCGTGAAGTTATCAACAAGATCAGTCAGTTGCTTGGTCAACTAGAATAGGAGGAGAAGAATGAAGACATCCTAAGGACATGACTGATATGAGAAACTAATCATTAATGAATGAACGAAGATAATAAGGTAACTGTATCAGTTTTCAAAGCTTTTAGTCATTTTTCATCCTGGTCAACTAGATACTGTAACATGTTTCTGTAATGTGCCATTTTTATACTGTTATTTGAATAGCATTGAGGAAGTTTGCTAGACAGATAGTCTTCATGAATAAATTAACAAACTGCATGGAACATAATTTTATGGAAAAAAAAGTATTAAAAAAAAAAAAAGCTACTGAGCACCTAAGATGTTTCTGAATCTAATGCAAATCTATCACATGTGGATCCCGAACTGGCGAATACATTATCATTATTTACATGCACAAAATGAATAATATTGCATGTTTCTTGACCTTTAAGATTGCTCTGTACATCTGACATGGAATAATGAACACATACATGTATAGTGCAAAAGATGTACTAGTGATCCTATTCCATCACAAGCACTGTTAAGACTACTGTATATACTGGATATTTAAAACTGTTTTTTTTTTTTCAATAAAAAGTAGTCCCCAACATTTATAATGATCCCAAAACAAATTTTAGAAAATGAAAGTGTAGAAGGATCTCTGTTTCCTGTATTTATACTCTCGTAAGTTAATGGGGAGCCCTGCAGAAGACTAAAAACAACAAAATATTGGTACACATTAAATCCAAACACACATGAACCACAAACTATAATGTGACAGCTCTACAGAAAAAAAGTCCCATTCAAGTTTTAAAAATGAACAAACAACTGTAAACAATATCAACACAGCTGCTGTCTCTATCTTTCAATGTGTAATAACAATAGAGATAGAAACTAAAACATGGAATAGATATAAAAGTTGTGACCTCAATGCACCAACTGCAGATGGCAAAGAAACCTAGAGCCAGACAGAAAGACTGTGTGCAAACAAGAAGTGCTCATAGTGGAAATGATACACAACAACCATGTTAAAAGGCAACCAAAAAATCTCCTAAAAGGTAAATGTTCCAATTCTTTGAATAACTCTGAAGACTACCGGTAATGATATAACTACTTCAAAGACTGAAGCTCTACATTGTGATTTCTTAATGACAATGATATTTGCATTCCAAGTACTTATAGTTTGTTCATGATTTGAATATAGAAAAATAATTAGATTTAGCTGATAAATATGATATACAAATGCTTTTGATCATATGTATTTTCATAATGGTAATTTTGCTTGCTGAATGAAAGCCTACCATGTACATGATGCATTACATGACAGTAGGACATGCTGTATGATTTTCTTACATAATGTAGTTTCCCTTACACAATGTATAATGTAGTGCTTTTGAACAATAATCAGCATTTCTGGATGCACACAAAATATGTCAACTTGAAAAACAATGGGACAAGTGCTAAATCTACATACACGTAGCACGATTAATAAGAATTTATTCAATTGGAATACAATTTTATTTAATCTCAACATCATCTATTGCATGATAATCAGAAAATTCCCCCAAACTAAAGATATATGTACAAAGTTTGCTTTAAGATAAAATTGAGTGCAGCTCCAGTAAGGCAGGCTATTTTCATCTCGTATTTGAAATTCAACTTTCCTGGCCTTATATTCTATTGAGAATTGTGCCACCAATAGGTAACACCCAATAAGGGAGAAAATATCTAATTCATGAAAATTGTTTGCACAAGCAGAATGAGATACTTTGCAACTTTGTTAGCAAAAAAAAAAAAAAAAAAAAAAAAAAGCACAGCCTCCCATCTTAATACTTATGAAAGGAGTCTCTATCCCAATATATTGCAAAGTATCAAACACCCATCCAATCCACAACATTATACTCATGTGAAATCTATCATAAAGTGCTGCAACATACATGTACATGTACAATGATTCACTAATGAGCACTTTCATGGAAATCAATGCTTTGAATAAAAAAATATATATTATAAAAAAAATCAAGTATTCATACTTTCCCGATTGTTCTATGTCTTTCTGCCTTAGAAAAGTAGTGAATGAACAAGGGGAGGAAAATGAGAGTAAAACAAACCAAACGTTGTTAGTAAAGATTCAGTTCCCTTGTTAGTATCACTCTCAAACCATATTAAACATACTTCCTTCTAATCAATATTTGGAAATGCATGCACATACTTAAAGGGGTAAAAAAATAATACAAACACAATGTTAAAGAAGCAAACCGTTTATCTTTTATCCCAACAGCCATAGGTTAAATAGGGAATCCCACACCATAAGCTTGATACCAGTTATATCTATCTTTACTACTGAAGAACAAAGCAAGCAAGTTTTGACACACAATACATCTCATAAGCAACTTTCACACAAAACAATAATAGCTGAAAAAAAAAACCCAAACAATTATGCTTGTTGACTTGACTGCATTAGATGAAAGACAAGACTCACCTCCTATGCATGTGTAGATAGTAGTGTGATAGGCAGGCAAATAATATGATAAAACAATCTGGTTTAGTTTCATTAAAAGGTAGACTGTAAGAACAGAAACCCAAACAACTTCAATTTCATCAGAATTTAAAAATGAATTACATGCCCAATTAATATGATGTTAATTAGATAATAGACAAACAATAAAGTTTTTGAAAAAAAAAAATATATATATATATTCATTGTAGATTCCATGCTATTTTTCTTCTTCTTTTCATTTTTTGATCAACTATGATCAATTCCATTCCTCCATTCTCAATGCCCGAAGTACAACAATGAATGAATATTGTAAATTACAGATCACCCCTCCTTCCCCACCTTACAACTTAACATTGCAATATAAGTAAGAATTATATGATAATGTAGAATGGTTAGAAATACAAAACACAGTTATATTTCATATTGAGAGTAAATAATGACAAATTATTAATCTGCCACCAACCAAGAATTATATTCTTTTATATTTCCTTTAACATGAGCGATAAGACTTCTTTAATGAAACTAGCCTTCCTTAATAATACAAAACATTGCATTTAACACCTACATCCTTTTTTTCCACTTAAACTAAACGAATATTTTTATTCATGTAGATAGATAGTAGAAAAGTAGTATCAAATTTACTGGTGAAGTTTAATATACAAATATTGACTGCTTTGAGGGGTATGGTTGAAACTATTGCCCAAGGTGATCTCAAAACTGTACTGTCCATACATGTACATGTAGTACAGACGAGATCACCAAGGAGCAATAGTTTTAACCCTTAACCCCCCCCCCCCATAAGCAGTTAATATTTGTTTTATACACCCCATCCTGAGTGCGGATTCCCCAAAAGTGGCTATTTCAAAAAAATATGCTTGCTGAAATGTATTCATTTGAATGGAAACCAATCTAAGAGTAGAGCGCATGTCTAACTGTGTGTATCAATTGTTAATCTCATACGCATCTCTTGCGCCACTGCTTTAATGTGCAAGGAGAACTATGCCTGGTCAAAGTTTTTTGTTATAATGCCAGGCAGTTAGTAGTGAATTTCATGTCTGCAGATTTGCCAATCAGAGGCCTAGAATCTAGACATGCGGTATGTAAATGCTACTACCCCTGATAAGGCTCAAATAATCTTATGAAAAAGAAAAGATGTTTCCAATATTCAAATAACGTTTGAAATCTTAATATCTATGTACTGGTACTTTTGATGTTTAATGGTTTTTCAAACTTACAGTATACATCAATCACTCTTAAATAATTTATAGAGACCCATTCCTATATTTGAGCAATATAACTTTACATGCAATCTATAAACTTGGGATAATTTGGTATTTTTAAGCTGTGTATAAGGACAACACGATACCAAAGGTTGTTAGTTGGCAGGCACAAACTTCTTTCAGTCAAAATGCACAGCTTAGACATCACAGAGCTTAAATTAATATGCACTGACTGGTAACTTCATCATTCACTTTATGATCGCACAATTATTGGTACAGTTTACTCTATCACCATGATCACCAAGACTCTGGGTGTGACATCACAGCTCCTACCATCCCCCTCCTCCAATCATGATACAAGCATCAAGGATGCTATACTCTATCTGGCAAGAACCTTTTACTGTGCTGTACTGTAATTTCAATGTTATGGCAGGGTAGATATACAATGGACAGCTAAATGTGTAAATTATTAATTTCCCTTTCTCATTCCAATAATGTTACCTGATCCGACAACAAGGATGCTTCCATTCTATTATGAAGTGAACCAGTTCTTTCCTCGTCCAGCCCAG
The DNA here is from genome assembly GCA_029962745.1 of Echinometra lucunter. Lineage (NCBI taxonomy): Eukaryota > Metazoa > Echinodermata > Echinoidea > Camarodonta > Echinometridae > Echinometra > Echinometra lucunter. The sequence continues at coordinate 40,613,947 of CM057152.1, forward strand.
GACCAACCCCTCTCCTGGCTCTGCATTGATAATATATAGAGGAAAGGGAGACAGACAGAGAGAGAGAGAGAGAGACAGAGAGAAAAAGAAAGAAAGAAAGAAGAGAGAGGAAGGGAGGTTGAGGGGGAGGGTAGAAAGAGAGAAAGGCATTGAGTTACAATAATCATGGAGGGAACTATGTTAAATGGTATTTTAAATGTTCCAAGTGAATTGGTTCTATATAACTGCCCATACATAATGTACTAAAATGAAATGACAGCTCCCTTCCATTCTGTCCTCTCTTTTTAGGTAAATTAAAAACCCTTTGTTGCCATAAAATGTTTTCCATTTTAAAATTGAAGATGAATAAGTTACTGGAAGTTATTTCTGTCTATAACTAGGATTTATAAACAGGATCACATCTAAAAACATATTGACAGTAGAATCCAAATATAATGCAAATTGTCAATATGTACATGTATCCAGGGAGATTTAAAAAAAAACTGCCATCTCCCATGTGTCTGTACTATGCAAAATTCTCTACAACTGCATAACAGCACTTGATAGGAAACAACCAGCGTACAAATGAGACAAACATGTATCCCTTATATTATCTCAAATTGATGTCAACAAAGCAAAGTTCAAGTCTGAGTGAAATCAAGCAACCGTGCTTAAAATGAAAACATTCCAAAGTTCCCTAACGGTGGCAAGACAAACACATGGATACAGCACCTTTCCTTGATGGTTAGATACGGACGGATGGACGTCAGAGAGGTACAGTAGCTAAATATAACCATGAAGATGAGTCACGTTATAAAGAAAATCAAGGCACATTCAATGACTCAACCAGGAGTAATACACATCATCAATATTGACTTGCTCTCATCTACAGTTAGGGTCAGTCAGAAGGAGATGATATTAGAGCAGGATGAAACATTGAGGGAGCTACACATATTTGAGATATGTCAAAGATCTCCCCTCATCTGTGTCCCTGAATGTAAAGTGCATATGTATGTTGTGTTTTCACAGATGTGTCATCCTAGTGTCATCATCACTCTCTCACACACAGTCTCTCTCTCTATCTCTCATATGCAATACTACATGTATAGAGAGCATCACAGAGATTCTGTTATACAGTGCATACCTGTGCACAGAACATGGCAACATACACTCTGAATACTAGTACATGTTATGAGTGGGCTGCCACTGCTCACATATGAACAGAAATAAAAACATTCTTGAGAGATAATGAGAAAATTGTGACTTTGGTGTGGGTTGTGGAGTCTTTGGGAGAGCTCTGCTCCCCCGTACAACAATCTGTGGTTGCTCCTTTCTTGTTTTGAGTTGTGTAACTTTCTTGTCACCTTTTTTTTTTCTTCTTCCTCTTTTTTCATTATCGCTGTTATATTCATGATCTTTGTCAAATTATTACCAATAACCTGTAAATACTGTGATCATATGTGATTGGAAAGCTAATAAAACACACAGTTTAAAAAAGAAAGATACACCCCTGTAATTGTGACTGACATGACCACATCTGATTGCTACCTTGAGTATTTCCACTGTACATGCAATCTACACATCTTCATTTATTTTAAAGACATTGGCTCACTAGCTGATTTAAAAAATTCTCAAACTAAGATGAAACATGTGTATGAGTACTTGTATTTGTACTCAAAAACCCTGAAACCAACCATAATTTGGAATGAAAAAGTGTAAGTTAAACGCAAACAGCGATTTTATTATCCTTCGTCTCACGAGACAATCACTAAGAGGACCACTTTGCTTGAATTTGAAAATGTCTTATGTGCCTCCTGCCGCGTGATATGCCAATACACACAGTACGGTAAGGTGAGTCATACGCGCATACTCCTTATGTTTATTCTGTGCAACCGACCATCGTATATTTTTCAAACATTGGTTCACATTTTTATATTTAAAAATACTTCCTGTGGATATTATACTTTGAAACTTTCAGACTGGTATTTTTACACTATAACCCTTATGTTTATCCCATTTTCAAGTAACAAAACAAGATTTTTAAAAATCATAACAATGTTAGCCAATGTCTTTAATCTATCAAGATTTCACAAAATTTTAGGGCCTACATGTGTACATGTATAGGCTACATTATTTCACTAGCAAGGATAATAAAGTAAAAGGACATTCAAATTTATTCAATGTTCCAGGTACAGGAAAAAGTATAATCACTCTCCTCTAAAATAATTTCAGGTTTAGCAGCTAATTGAACCTTACCACAGCAAGTTTAATCATTCTTTCACATATGCCTACATCAATGGCTCCAAGGCAAAAAAAAAACGTTTGTTTGCCGTAACCCGACCGACCCTAGTTAAACCTGTCGACTTTTATCTTTTTATTCAAATTTGACCCCCCCCCCCTCCAAAAAAAATGTACCGACCGACCGACCCTAATTTTCATTGTTTTGCCTACATACTTTTTTTTTTTTTTTTTTTACTGGCGAATGGCGCAGTAGAACATCGTCCATATTATTATTAAACATATCGTGAGCAGAGGACTCGAGTGTCTGGCCAACCCTTGATCTCCATTTTACATGTATCGTTCGAGTGCACAGTACGGCTCTATGATATATGCAAGGAGTCCCCGCCGCACGCACAACCTCAAACACAGTATGTGGGATCACAGTACATGTACATGGGATGCCCGAGTACTGCGCCAGCATGTTGGGAGAAACAAACAAAAAAACAAAAACAAAAACAAAAAAAACGACCGACCGACCCTATTTTTTTCCCTGTGTTACGGCAAACAAACACATTTTTTTAAGGCCTAAATGATATCATTATCAGTACTGTACAAACATAATTTAAATGTATGTAAGTCATTCCAAAAATCAGAAATTCAAAACCACTAAAATGTTTCTTAAATTATTTGTTAGACTTTATTGAACTGCTTGTTTGTTTTGGTCCCCCCTTCTTTTCCAAGTCAATAAATTCCTGTTGCAAGTTACCTCATTTACCTGCCATCCATATTCACCCTGGTGTAAAAAGTAAATATTGCATCATTACTTTTAGGTTGAATGAGTCTTGATGTCAAAACAAAGATAAATGTACACGTGGCTGTAGGCAAGAAGTGTAATGTACATGTATGTATGAACGTGCTAATGAGAACTTTTATAATATAACATACATGTACTACACACAAAAATCCAATCTAAGAATGTTGTGTGCAAATAGAATCAGCAAGAGACCAGATGCCTGGCAATTTCCTTCAAGACTTATGAACAATGTACATGTAGGTTTCAGGACAAATTCATGCTGCATTCTCTACTTGCTAAATAAGAATTGTACATGAAGATTCAATAACAATAAAATACAGACCCACTGGAGATATGCATTGTCACTAAAGAGGGTTAAACTGATTAGTATGGCTAGAAGCCAATTTAAGAATATTAAGTAGCTGAGTATTTGTTCAAGCAATCCCAAAGTTCACACTGTACATGAGATCGTGGCAAGTAATATTGATTGCATGATCTTAAAACTGACACTTACTAGAACAATGACATACATGTAACATTGCACTCTCGAGTGCTGAACCTACATCTACTGCAGTACTGCTACATGTATATCAGTCATACTGTAGTCTGCATTAAAAAAACAACAACAAAGAACAGCAGCTCTCCATTTTCACTACTTTGCAGTCCTTTCATTAGTTATGTAGAGGATAGGGTAATTTTCTATTTCCTCATATACATGTATACAATTACGCAAGGGCTATTTCCAACCATAAAAATGCACACATGCACACATGTACATGTACAGTGAAGGTTTAATGCAACAACATGTTGAAATGAAAGGCAAATTGGATGACTGCTTTAAAGTACCCAGCAGCTTTCCTGAAACAGTGTGACAAGTGAATCCTGCCTCATACATGTAGGTGGGTATAACAGTGTACACACAGCAAACATACTGAAGGCATTATGTTCAGAAAAAAAAAAAATCACAAAAGTACCATAAAACTTTGCATTCCTTTATGTGTATTCCTTTAACGCATGGCAAATTTTCCTATTGCATCATTCCCAAACAAGTCAAGCACAAACATGTAGACATTCATACCATACTTTCTTATGTAGAAACCCTGTAGAAAATACTGGTATATAGCTTGTCTTACCTTCTTCCTTTTTTTGATTGATTCTCCATTGTTCCATTTTTCATAATACCAGAAAGAGTTCTAAGCAATACAAATCCCCATCAAATATCCACACATCTTTGACTACACAATATGCAGCTTGATATGGAAGTCCTACTATACATATAAGTACCTGATACCTGATTTATTGGTGGAATGTTATGTACAGATCATATTTTTTTTCTTTTGCATGGTTTACAATTGTTATATCTCAGGTCAGAATTCTGCGCACCCCTGTCAATAAACCGACACAAAGGTACCATAGAGAGTTAAAGTCAGCGTAACAATATATCAAATGCAGCATAAATCCCTCTATTCTACATATATTTGATCACTCACTTAACTTTGCAAGTTGCACTTTTTCTACCTGTTCCAATGAAACCCACACTCAACCACCATAAAGCTGACTCAATGTCCTCAATGATTGTCAATGTGCTTCAAAACCTTGAGGTTTCCTAATTTAAAGTTAGCTACATGTAACTACGACAGTGCATGTGAACATAACTAATGTCCTTTCTCAAGGCATTAACCTGCATTTGCGATACTCATCCCAGGTGTAGCCTAGTAGGCTGGAAGGAGCATCCTACATGTATACACTATGATGAGCATGGTTGCTAAAGTCCACATTACATGATATTTTCCAGCACAGTTTGTCAAGTGTACTGGGATATGATGAAACAAGAATGATATACGAATTATTTGATCAATTCCGATTCTTTTCTCTGTGTGAACCTACAATGTAGAATTATATAGTCAAACACATTTATAGCATAATTAAGACTGTAATTAAGTTCAATAATAACAAAGCTACATGTATTTAGAATCTGATGGATATATTGAAGTTATAATGTAAAATGCCCAACACAGGACCACATCATAGTTAAAATATGAATAGAACAAAAGGCCATAACTACATTGTACGTGTTAGGCTGACTACAAACTTACTTTCCCATATTCATGAACAAAGGATCAAACACAGAACAAAAACAAATGCTGTCCTCTAAATATTCCAGATGGGCTTTCACTTGGATGCACCCAACAGCACAAACCAAAACAAGACTGGTAGGTCCCAATGCCTCCAGTGGGTACTACATGTAGCTTCATGTAGCGGGTACCCTGAAAATGCGCTCTCTCCAATTAGCAACTGTCCCATGCAGCAAGGGCTTCGGTACAAGCAACGCTGCCCTTGATCCAATCACCCTTGAGCCTAGCTAATGCCATTAACACCAGTTAGAACTCTGCACTCTCATTGGACTCAAGCCTGTGGCTATGCATCATATCCTACCCTAATCTACACCTTCTTACAGAGAAAACTTAACCCAAACAGTCATGCCCACAAGAGTCCCACAATTTGGTGAAATACCTCAAAAATGATTGAGCTTCCTCCATAAGGGAACACACCCATCCATGTAAAGTCACTATCAAAACCTTAGAACAGGTCCAATATCGAATGCAAACATAGAATCAGATAAAATACAACAACAACAAAAAACACCAACCCCCCCAAAAACAACACATTAATAAACAAGAATAAAACAATGTATGTGATTGTATACCAATAGACTTTCACTACATGTGGCATAGTTTAGTGTATATGATAGTGTAATTTGCTTTTCAAATGAACCATATTATCAAAGTTACAGTAAATCAAATTACTTCTCATGATTGGTAATTACATGTACAAAGACCAACATGTAATAAGCCATTAAAGGATTACTTGACAATTCAGGCTCATTCAGATATCAAGCAGCAAACCCCTACAGAAAACCCCCACTTTTTTGTTTTACCATGCCACTTATGATAATAGGGAGCTTGATTACCGCTTTCACACCAAGGTACGGTCGCTGGGTACGGTCACAGAGACCGTACCCAGCGACCATACTCTGCGACCGATCGAAATGCAATGATCCCCCATACATGCACACGCGCTATCTCTACTTCCGCTTCCGGCTAGGTCAACTATACTGCGACCGATCGCTCAGGGCCTGACCAAATTTTGACGGCGGTGTGAAAGCGCGTCTGATCGGTCTCTAGGTACGGTCTCTGCGACTGACCGTACCCAGCAACCGTACCTTGGTGTGAAAGCGGTATTAGATTGGCGGCGCGAGTCCTGTGACGCGGAATCTTGGCAAAAATACTGTTATGTGCATACGCGAGACAGCTGTTTCCAGTCCATCCTTTTCACAACGGTTCTGCAGCCAGTTTACCGTCCCCTCCAATTTCGGGACGTGACACCTTTCTTGACCTTTTTTTATGATGCAAAAATGCCTCACTTTTGTCTGCGCGCGTTTTGTCATATGCTTCTTCCCGAAATCTAAAGCAAATTCGTAACACGACGCGAGGAAAGAGGAGAACGTACCTGTACACAAAGTTATACATAATAATGCAGGCTATAGAGAAGTAGAAGAGAAGTACACTATGTACATGTACATGTAGGAGATCTAATTATTAGGCCTGCAGATATATGTTAATAACACTGCACAATATGGTGGTTCAACGAACAGTTTAATTAATAGGTTTAATACATGTACATGTAGATGGCCTGGAGTATAAAAGAAACCCCTGGATGTTTGTTCAAGTCTGTTAATTCAGTTATCAATTCGCTTGGTGATATTGAGTCATGCTATCAATGGTTTGTGGATAATAAGCTTGTTCAGTCTTGCACACATCATGCATGTATGTACCCAAGCAAGGCACGCTGTATACAATGGGCTGGGAAGGACCATAATGAATGACAATATTAAGCTGGGGTTATTCAACCCATCAATCTCCATGCATCAACAGTGCACACTGTACAGTGACTACATGTACACTGTCTATGTATGTATCACAGGCCTACATGTTCGTTCAGGTATCGGCCCTATCGGGTATAATAAAAGTGTACAATGTGCATGCATTTACATGTACGCACAGGACAGTCAGTATGTCATGACATCACCATCACATCTGCATGTACAAGAACAGTGTAGTCCTCATACATGTACATGTATGTAGGCTACTGGCCTCTAATAGTATTTGGAATAAGAACTACATGTAGTGCTGTAGTCAAACGTTTTTCCATCCGGTAAACGACCGCCCATGCCACTAACCGTTTTCAATTTGACGGTTTCGAATAAACAGAGATTTACTGTCAGCCAGGGTTTACACATTGTTTGTGTAGCTACTTGTAATATTTCAAGTTTTTCTGACTTAAATGTCATCATAAATCAACTCCAAAACTTCTGATGTTCTGTCTTTACTAGTGATCTTTCTTAACGCAAAGTTCTTGAACTACGTAAGCTAACCATTGATAAGCTCACCGGAAAATTGGTCCCTCACGTCACTTGTATGTCGTGGCACGGGCTGGTGATGAAGCACCTCTGTACTGTATTTCCCAACCGATACACTCGGATCGGATGTATGTAACGTGCACTTGATTTGCTTACTGGCTCGCGATCGCCCGCCAACACAAAAATATGTACATTCCGCAAAAAGTACCATGAGCAGAGCTTTCGAAGCCAATTTGAAGATCGGGAATCGCCCATAGAGATCGCCTCATTACTCATTGATATGTCCTATCGGTACAATGTACTTTCGATGTGCAGCAAAAGTACACTCTCTTCAAATTGAGAATTAAAAATGATCGATACCTTCATCAGCATCTATAAAAGCATGGTTCCGCGAGAGAAAATGCTGTACTAGTCTATGGGATTTCGTCTATGTAACTTTTCACTGATAACTGAAATAAGCAACAATTTCGTAGTACCATTACCACAGAACTAGAAAAACGTTCGTTGACCATTACACCATGTACATTCGCTGGTGTCTTCAGCTTTGTGTAGAAAGTGAACACAAATACAGTGCAGCGAATTATTGCGCAATATAATCACAGTGAAAGCCAAATAGATCTATGCATGAGCTCTCTTGCACGGTATTTTGTAAGTACAATTACTAAAGTTTACAACCTAAATAAATAAGTTGTTTATTTATTTTTTCTGCCGGGATACGGTCTCAATCGATTGATACCGGAACCGTCTCGGGGCCTGAGACCGCCGGGATTTGATCCCGATCCCAGACCGGCTGACAGCATTACTTTCAATAGGCAGCAACTTTGGCAAAGGTGTGACGTTTTCGTTTATCCAAAAACCGTTCGGTTTTGACTCCCCGTTAAACGGAATTGAAAATAACCGTGATGTTACAGCACTAATAAGAACATTTACATGTATGCAGTTCAGTACAAATTGTATGCCTACCAACATTACATGTATCTAGGCAAACATAGTTTGTAAGAAACAAACAGCAAAGGGTTTGCATAGATCCTTGTGATATATACAGGTGACTATTTCTCAAACGTCCACAAGAATTACAGACATTCTCTGACAGCCTGGACAATGCACTGATGGGAAAAAATTCCTTGGATAGAAGCAATTACATTTCCACAATACATGCATCACTCAACCAATCATGAAAAAAAAAATCAACCAAAGTTGCAATCATACATGCAGTTCAAAAAAGCTTCAAAATGACCTCTAAAAATCCATGTAAGCTCTGAAAACAATTTTGAAAAGATTTTTCCCACCACAAGAAAACCTACATAAAAAAATGATGTCTTGTAAAATGCTGTTTGGTATCATGATATCCCAACCTATCATAAGAAGAACAATGTTATAAACTGTACTGTGTATACTGTACTACATGTAGGTGGTCACTTCCTGACTTACCTTCCTCTCTTGAGTTTAGAAATAGGAGAAATCATGTATCTTGTACAATTAATCAATTTAGCTCTGTTATATGAGATCATTAAGAGGCAACTTCCTCGTACATTTAATTTGCATATGTTTACATTGGAAAAAAAAATTAGAAGAGTACACTTTTACTAAAAAGAAAGAGACAGTTTTTACGAAAAAGAAAGAGATAGAAAATTCATGGATGATAAAGTAGCTGTTAAGAGAATGCTGCTTTCTCGGTATACCAATACTGTTTAATTTATGATTGTATTATACTCTTACTTCTCGCATATCAACGCTTATTTCGCGTACATACACTTTGCAATCACTTTGTGCAACCATCTCCAACTCTTTATCCACATCCTTTCTCCTCTCTCTCTCTCTCTCTCTCTCTCTCTCTCTCTCTCTCACTCCCTTTCTCAGTCTCTATGAATTTTCTCCTTTTCTCTTTGCCCTTCTGCATCACCAGGAACCCCTCCCTCTTATAGTAAGTTTGTATTTATTTCGTAAGGGCTCCCAGGGCCTCAAGCTTCTGCTTATCCTGGAGTCCTATAGTTCTGTTCAAAATAAGTTTCTATGTTCTATCTAATTCTTCATTACGTGTTTGTATTTCTGTTCATATAAAATTGTTTATTATGCACTTGTATTTTTGTTCAGAACTAAAGAAAATGAAATGAAATGAAATACTGTACAAAACTATGAACCAAGCAGAGATTTTTACCTGTTGGTACATGTAACTGATGATATTTTGAGAAATGAAAATATCATAAGGTTTCTACCACTGTAGTATATTTTGTTATAATGTTGATGTAAATCATATGAATTTTGCAGGGCAACCCCACCAACAAAACTTTATTTTTAACTTAAAATTCCAGCTTTACATAAGTACATCTAAAAAAGAAGGCTGTCAAAAGCAGTACTATAGTACACATCAAAACATAAACCAAAACAGTGAGTTATTTTGTTAGCAGGAAAGCTCAAACAAAAATCACATGGGTACCTGTATAAAAAGAGCTCCAGATGGTAAAATCTTTTGAACTACATGTACCTGTACATCTGTATATCATGAGGAAACATCCTTTCCCATTCGTGATAGAGGGTCCACATTTTGTGGTTTGGTCTAATAACTTTTGATGCAAAGCCCTACAAATCATTCCAAATACATGAGCAGAAAGAGCAAAAAATTCTACACATACTGTCCCCATTTTGGTTGCGTCAATATTCGTTGTTTGATGCTGAAATTTTTTTAAAGGAAAATAAGCATCAAAATCCTTAAATTGGCAATGTGATAGAAAGTTTAAAATCACCGTTTTCCCCTGCAAATTGACAACTTTTTGACTTCTCATCATAATTTCTGTCAATTTATATTCATTTCAGATACATGACGTTTTATAAGAAAAATGTAGCAATGAAATAAAAAAGTTGGTGTTGCCAATTTGAAGAATAAAAGCTGATCAAATTAGGCTTTAAATAATTCCTGTCACGAATGGGTTAAAGCAAAACCCAATAGATTTCCATGACTACAAAAGGACTCTTTACACTGGTTTTGATAAATTATGTTAACCCATTCGTGACAAAGGTCCACATTTTGTGGTTTGGCCTAATATCTTTTGATGCAAAGCCCTAAAAATCATACCAAATACATGAGCAGAAAGAGCAAAAAATTCTACACACACTGTGCCCATTTTCATTGCATCAATATTTGTTGTTTGATGCTGAAAATTTTTCAAAGGAAAATAAGCATAAAAATCCTTCAATTGGCAATGCGATGGAAAGTTTAAAATCACAGTGTTTCCCTGCAAATTGGCAACTTTTTGACTTCTCATCATACTTTCTGTCAATTTATATTTATTTCAGATACATGACATTTAATAAGAAAAATGTAGCATTAAAAGAAAAAATGTTGGTGTTGCCAAATTGAAGAATAAAAGCTGATCAAATCAGGCTTTAAAATAATTCCTGTCACGAATGCGTTAAAAAAAGACCATACAATGTACACACATGTACATGTACAATGTACACTGTGTACATGTATACGGTAATATGTTTTCATCAATCTTCCTGCTGTTTACATGTACGAAACCAGTCTCATCACAAGTCGAAATTGAGTTACAGTTTTCATAGCCATTGAGGGTGCCTGGGGTCAATCTCATTTGAAACCAAAACTATTGTCTTTTTTTCCATCCTCCTTGCATAAATAGTTTGCAGTATCATCTCATTGATGTTGTGTTTCCTCCTTTCCTAGGGTATAGTATAATGAACAGGCTTAAGCATTCTTATCCATTTACATAAACATGTTTACACCATGTACAACTACCTATTAATCAATTCTCATCCAAAGTGCAATTAAGTGAAATTATTTAGACTTACATGTAAGTGCTACAAGTAACAAAATTGCACAGAACCATTTGACAGAATAACCAAATGTATTTTTATGATTTTCACTTGCAAAATCCTGACCTCCTATCAGAGTAAATTCATAACAAATGTTTATGTATAGTGTATGTAGGCAAATATCTCTTTTCACACTTCTAAGAATAAAAAATCCTATCTAATGCATCTCTGTGCAATATTCAAAGGTGTACATGTACAGTGTGTGCAAATTCTGATAATATGGGAGGACTTTGATATTCCATACTAGTAACTTTTATAGAGTAGGAAATTATATGGTATAATTCAAACCAATCAGAATTACACAGGAAATCACTTCACTTTCACATTCTCGTCAACACCTTGCACAATATTGCAACTCACTTTCAATACATGTGACATACATGAAGTCTTTCACGTTGGGAGAAACCCTTATCAATCTCTGATGGAACACATTCATTCCATATTAATACATTTCCTGTTGTTTATAAGCACCCTATTATCAGTGTTCGCTACGAGTAACTTGCTTTGCTGTAGCAGTGAGGTATTATTTAGGCAGCAGTAAGGCAAGCAGTGAGGCAGGTGAAACTCTTTTGTCACATGCAGGATCTAATTGGCGTTTGCTGCCAGAAAGGACTGCAGTTGAGCTACACGAACATGTACAGTACTTTTAATTCCTCTCACTCTCTCTTAAAATCTGAGCTACAGAGCTATGTTACAACATCCACAGTGATAATTTGTTCCCTTATAAACTGATTATCTCCAATATATTGCTGATCTTTGGCCTCAATATTAAACACAGCTGTACATTCTATAACTTTAGAAGTTTTAAGCAAATTTTATTTCTCACACTTTTAACACTGTTGATCTTTCGTCTTTACAATTTTTTTTTTTTGGGGGGGGGGGGGGGGTTGGTGGTGACAAGTAGGAGGAAAGCATTCATATGAAAAGAAAATTATCACCAACATCAACTTCATTTTGTTAAAAAATATACTCTTTACTAAATTGATAGGTTACATGGACATGTATTGTACAGTGTATGCTCCATATTATCCTGACAACTGGTAAATTGGAATTGTATTTCATAGGTTAGCATTTCAAGTGCAACAGAAACCCTCACTGGATTGTCCATCATCCAATAGCACAGTTTTCTAGCTGTGCCACTTCAAGCATACATGTACCTTCTCTAAAAAACACAACTTCAGTATACATGAAAATGTGAGGTCCAAGGAAATCATGGACAGAACAGATATTATTCATGAAGTCACAACTACACATGTACCTACATTTACATGTAGGTAGATTTCTGGGGAGCGTTTCATCAACATTTTTTGTCTGACAAGTTGTCAGATCTGACTCTTTCCTTGATTTTGATTGGCTGAGAAGCATCGTTACTATGGCAACTGTCGGATAAAACAGACTTTGTCGGATAAAGTCCTTTCATGAAACGCTCCCCTGGTATTCATTTTTCCTCATTACCAAGCATTAAATTGTCCACCCAAATCATTAAATCAATAAATACCACAAAATCTCCAGTCATGTGTGTGTAGTTTCATTTTGAATGCTGAAAGACTTCAGGGTTTTGAACTTTTGATCATCACTAGAACAAGGGCTCAACATTAATAGGCACACAGGATAAACTTAAAGGGAAATTCCACCCCATAAGTTTTACTGTTTCAATAAAAGGAGATGAATTTGAACATTTTAAAAAAGAAATGAGCAAAATCGGTCAAAGAATAAGAAAATTACACTCATTTACAATTTCTAGTAAATTACTCTCTGCTCTGCAAATTGGCAACACTGATGACATCATACATGTCTGCGAGCAGCTCTCCATTCACTTTGTACATGAAATTTCACATTTTCTCAATTTTCTTGGATGTTACACATTTTCTCACCCCATAGTCAAAGTATGTTATGTAAAAAGCAATTCTTCTGAACATACATTGCAGAGCCGAGAGTAATTTACTAGAAAATGTAAACGAGTGTAATCTTCTTATTCTTTGACCAATTTTGCTCTTTTCTTTTTTAAAATGCTGTTCAAATTTAACTCCTTTTATTGAAACAGTGAAACTTCTGGGGTGGACTTTGTCTTTAAGTCCCTAAACTCTGGATCCAGACCCCCCCCCCCCCCAAAAAAAAAAAAACCCAAACAAACCAAACAAACAAACAAATGAAAAAGGACTCAATGCAAAACAAAAACAAAAACAAACAAACAAACAAAAAACTTAAATTTAAATCCATACCCCATGACATACTTAATGTGGAGCCCTGCTAGAACTACATGTACATGTGTGTCTGAAGGTTCAAAACACTACTGTGTGTAAAATGTATAGGTCTGCATTTAAAAGCAGTCCAATAAAAGAAAAGACGAAAGAAATTTACATTTTTGCATTTTCAAACATTTTTATGGTAAGTAAACAAAGGTTTGTTTTTTGTTTTTTTTTGGTAATTAATGTCAGTATCACTTTTTATACACTCTTCTACATGTAAGTTTGCTTGATTGAAGCTTTCCATGTTTATCATCAAAATATTATCGGCAACAAAAATAAATCCATCAATTAATCACAGAAATTTTTGAATAATCTTGAAAGTACCTTCCATTCAAAGATTCTATCTCTGTCATTTGAAATTACTCCACGGAGGCAGGGGTGGGATGGAGATGGGTAATTACATGTACATGTAAATATACCTCTGATTATTTCTTGAGCATCCAACTATATACTTTTAGGCTGATACTCCCTGTGCTGCTGCTGTAATACACCCAGTGCATACATCTACATGTATAAGCCTGGGAGTGATTGCACAATGTATATTGGGTTAGTATACCAGTAAAAAAAAATGCTAGGGTCAAATCTTTTAGCACTTAATTCTTAGAACCTGAATGTTATCAAGAAATAAAGAAGCTCATCTCAGTGGCTAGTGATATTATGCCAGCTATTGTACACTGTAGGCTATTGCCTACAAGTTTTATTCTACATACATACATGTACATGTATATGTTGTACTTGTATTTTCAAGACTTACAATTTTTTACTGAAAATTTTCCAAAATTCCAAAAGTGTGCAACAGATCCTTCAATTTCAATTTCAAAAATGCAAAAGCGCCCTCGTGACAAGCATGGTCGCTTCGCTCCCTCGCCTGGGTTTTTTTGTACATTTTTATGTATTCTTGCCCCCCTCCCCCCCCCCCCGGAAAAATTTCTGCATACAGCCCTGCAACGATGTACTGTTAACATTTAGTATTAGTAGTAGTACTAAAGTCTGAAGTTATTGCATAATTTAGCATGTGAAATATAGTACGTTGCTACATCTTTTTTTTTAAGGCACTGTACAATTACAGTCATGACATTCTGCACACAAGACATTTAACTTAATTCATTTTCCACAAAATTCATTACAAAATATAGTCCAACGTTAGACATAACTGAAAAGGTAAATATCATGAAACAATATAGGAATCTAAAATAAATCAGCTACAATCAATCAATTATTAGCAAGCAAGACCATCCACTGTTGTCAAGTGTAAGTTAGGCCTAACTTAACTGTTGTAAGGCTTTATTCTTCCTCAGAGGAGGGTCATAAACCTGGTAAACACATGTACAAAAAGGCATGGTAAATTTACTAACACTGCAAGTACAGTCTCAGTCCACTCATAGGGCCAAACGTATATCGGACTGTGGCGAACATTCACCGTTGCAGCAGTCAAAAACAGTCAACAAAATTGCCCTACAATGTAAGCAAGATTTAATTTTTTCAAATTTGCTAGATTATCTGATTCAGGGACTCTTCAACTCTTGATATGCCACAAATTTGGGGATTCAGAGTTGAAAATGGAATTTTGAACAATTATTTTCCTCTCACATGTGATTTTCTACCAAGCTCAAACGCCTGGGAATACATACAAAAGCTATTGAAGCTTTTCCACTGCCAAGACTACTATGGAGTACGAGCTTATCTCAAATAAGCTTGTACATATATAAGTGGTCTCAGTCTATACATGGATCCTACTAAAACATGCATGCACAGAACTACAAGATCACTCACTGATGGCACCCGTAGGTCAAAACGGCGTTTTGAATAGAGAAACTAATTGCAGACGAGAACGTGAAATACATTGACTTAGATCTTCTATAGATCTAGACCTAATAGAGAAGAAAAGTTTTGATTTTACTTACCAGCAATGTTCCTGAGGCTCTCAATTTTCCCCTTTCTGCTTTATATCTGATGAATGAACTGAAAATGGTGAATTTCAAGAAGAAAACTGACGGTTATCAGACTCCTAGCTCGACAGCATGCCGTCGAGTAACCAATAGAAAAGCATGCTATGTAGTGTCGCTACAGAATTGTCACTTTTGCGGGACAAGGTCAATTCATTGACTGAGTACACAGTGTCACAGGATGAGTGACTGACGGCAGGCACTTTTGAGGCGACTTTCACGTGAGGTGAAAAAATACTCATGTCTGAGAAGTGAGAAGTTACATGTAAGACTAGAAATGAATCCAGGTATAAATGCATAAACTGCACCCACTGCCTCATCAACTACTCGTGGCGCAGTGGTCAAAGCCATTGTCAGATCTCGATATATTACTGCTAGTCAAGGCCAGGGTTCGAATTCCCGTGAAGCTGAAAATTTTTTTGTCATAATGAAATTGATGACAATGGTGTTTATTCCGTTGACAAAATAGTTAAAGTATGATGGATATTCTTCAATCAGGTCACTGATAGACAATCTTTGTGGTCACCCTCACTTCAAAGTTGCCGCAAAAGTGCCTACCCTCACTGACTGGCATGACTGGGTGCTTGCAGCTAGGGCCGCATCCCCATGCATCAACTTCATTCACTCTCTCTGCCTAGTATGTAGCCACTCATCCTGTGTACACGGTCAATGAATTGACCTCGAGGGTGTTTCACAAAGATTTAACTTAAATTTTAAGTTTGACTAAAGTCGCACTGAAATTCCTACTTGCGTGCTCTAGACTATATTACGCATCACCCCATTCAATTGGTCAGATCAAGCTCAGGGGACGCACACTATTGGAAGTCTATCAATGAGATTACGGATGCGCATTGGAGCTTAAGCACGACTCGAAGTCAAACTTAACCAGTGAAACACCCCCCTCATCCCACAAAAGTGACAATTCTGTACTGAAAACTACATAGCATGCTTTTCTAATGGTTACTTGACGTAATGCTGTCATTGTCAACCTAAACATGCTAAAATTTAAAAAGTCCTAAGTTACGACTTACGAGTCTGATAAGCGTCGGTTTTCTTCTTAAAATTCACCATTTTCAGTTCATTCATCAGATATGAAGCAGAAAGGGGAAAATTGAGAGCCCCAGGAACATTGCTGGTACGTAAAATCAAAACTTTTCTTCTCTATTATAGAAGATCTAAGTCAATATATTTCGCATTTGCGTCGGCAATTAGTTTCGCTATTCAAAACGCCGTTTTATTTTTGACCTAACGTTACGTGTATGTAGCAGCAAGCACAGTCGCAGACAGTCACAGTCGTTTTTCAGCAGCTTATCACACACAAAAATAAAAAGAGTTTACATCCAAACCAACAATCTGTGAAGAAATAGACTATACTTACCGTGAATTTCAAGGTGGCTTTCAACTACGGGGCGACACAGAGGAAGAAATTGTGTTTATGATCAGGAAACATGAAGATATTCTTCCAAGAAAAGCAGCGTACGGTACGCGAGCGAACGAGTGTGCGATGTATATTTGTAGCTAGTGCAGTGCATATGCCATATGCTTGTGCAATGCGCAATGCTCAACATGCATGCATGGCCTTTGATGCTGCTCTTTTGAGGCTCGAGGTCGGGTCGAAGCAAGCACTAAAAATGAATTGTCTAGGCGTGCTTTCTCTTCTTTTGCAAATTTAAAAGTTATCAAATTTCATTTTCAAAAAAATTGTTTCGAGTGTTTCCTTCGTAATGACTTATAAAAATTTTCAAATATATTTTTGAAGGTAGAAAAATTTAATCATCATAAACACAATAATATCAGGTAGAATGAAAATTTCAAAATATAGCAATTGGTGTATTTTGCAATATAATCTTTAAATTGAATGCTGTGTTAGGAAAATTTAGCGCGTAAGTGACTGAAAATTGGGACCGTATGTAAAGACTTGGGATGCGATCAGCTGAGCTGAGCTGAGCTGAGCTAGATAGCGCTTGGTCCTAGATCCTACTACTAGGAATAGGCAAAGATTGCGCATGGAGAGGGGATCGGAGCAGACCAGAGCGGCATGCAGAGAGAGGAATTGGAATTTTGAAGGGTGCAGTGCTTGCATGTGCATGTAGATGAGAATGAGATGAATAAATACTGAGATTTGGGGCTTTAAGTTTAGATCTAACAGTTAGATTTGAATTTTAATTGATTTGACTAGATCTAGATCTATGTTGTTGGTACCGAAGTGAAGGTCTGGCCCTGGGCTCAGTGGCTCTTGTCTTGTTGACATTGTTGACTCCAGCTTAAGTAGGGTGTCCGCAGCAGATTTCAGTTTCTGTACCAAAGCATGCTGAGCTGTGACCAAAAAATGGACCGTTTTTTGTCCTTTACTCAGCATTGCTCAGTGCAATTCCTCATGTTGATAGCTTATTTTGATGTCAAATGTTTGGTATCATTTGATAGAGAAAGTTCAGATCTACTTTTTTGATAATGTTGCATGAAATGTTAGTGAGACCGAGAGGGAAAAGAAATAAAAAGTAAATAGCTATTGCTTGTCAAAATTTTGCGAAATGAGTGAGTATTTCCCATTGAAAATGAATGGGAAGCTGATTTTTAGCCATTTTGGGCAATTTTTCAAAATTTACAAGTTGATCTTTTTTTATGGAACAATTTGTATTTAGACTTTGCCAAGATAGGTTTACAATTTCTCTTTATCCTACTTTACAGGTAGCTATTGATTCAATAGCTTTACAACCATGATCAAGTTTGTGTTGATGATCTCTAAGTCTGGTCGGACATGCTTTGCCCGCTACTTTGAGCGCAGAGAATTGAAAGACAGAGTTTTGCTAGAATCTGATCTTATTAGAGTAATCCTAGCCAGGAAAACCAAAGGAGTAAGTATAGAGTTGGTTTTCAGAATTCGCAGAAGTGTTGGGATTAATTAGAAATCTCCATAAGTTTGTAAGATTTTGTCAAGGAAACCTAAATACTTCTACTTTGTATGCACTAGACTCTAATTGGCAAAAATTTAATCATACATGTAGCCTTAACAGAATTCAGGATTTTTCAACTGGAATGGTTTGAATATCATGTTGTAGTGTAAGGATTGATATGTATTTAGTCCATTGCTTTATGCTTGCATGTTGGGGAGAATTTACATGTACAGTCACCAAATTCGAGAAAAAATACAGCAATATAGATTATTGTGAATTAGACACTCACATTTACACCTCATTGAAATCATTGCATATTTGTCTTCTGATCAGATAGAAAAAGCTCGAATCAGAACTAAACTTGAGAGAATACTGTCACAAAGCTCTTGCATTTCATGCCAAAATGTACTCTTGAATGTGAAAACATGAATGAAGAGTCTACAAATAAATAAGGATGTATGAAACAATAAGTTTACTTTTCTTTGCAGTAGATGAGGAATGAAGGAAAGTACAGTTTAAAGATGTAACCATATTCATCACCATTCTTACCATTTTCATTGATATCATCCTCTACATCATCATCTACATCATCATCATCACCACCACCTACACCACCACCATCATTATCATCATTACCCATCATTACCATCTATACTACCATCATCATTGTCATCATCATCATCATTATCATCACCACCTCTTACACCACCACCATTATCATCATCATCACCCCACCACCACCACCACCACCACCATCATTCTCATCACCACCTCCTACACCGTCATCATCATTATCATCATCATCATAATCATCATCACCACCACCACTACCACTACCACCTACACCACCACCACTATCATCATTGTCATCATCCTTACTGTCAATATCACCATCACTTCGGTCATCATTTATCATCCTCTTCACTACCACCATGTTATTATTGTCACTATCCTTAAACTTCTCATCCCCATTCTTTTTTACCCCTTATATTTTCTATTTCAAATGATTATTGGCTAATGTGAGAATATATTTGGGCATTTGGTTTTCTTAACATATAGTGTTCCTTCTTTGACTACCAAGACCTGAAAATAGTGTTTCGTCAGTTTGCATCAGTTTTCATCATTTGTGGTGTGGACGAGGAGGAGGTAAGGGAAACAGGAGAGATCTTTCTAAGTCAGCAGATTTCTAAATATTTAAGATATTTTTCATATTCTGAATGAATAAGAAATTATTTCAGACAAATGGAAATATGTTTCATAATTCTGTATTTATGTAGAGAAGTGATCATATATTCTCTATATAATAGCAGTGGGTAGGAAGGGGATGATTCAGTGTTGTTTATGTGTGTTAAGTTCTGTAATTGTTTTGTCAATAATAGTTTAGGGATTTTTTTAATCACGAGAAGATATTTTCACAGATATGCAACTTTTTGTTCAATTCATGTGGAAAAGACAATTCAACACAGTTGACATTTATCCATGCATGCATGTAACTAAAAACAAACAATAAAGATGAAACCCTCTTCCTTTTTTTCCATTTCAGAATGAAATCGGCATATTAGAATTTATTCAGCTCTTTGTAGAAATACTGGACAGTTATTTCCCCAAAGTGGTGAGTAATTGACTGAATAGTATGAGTAATTGATATTTGTCATCTATGCCTTGATGGATTATTGCATCATAGTTAACTCATTGCCTCCAGGAATCAGGCAGCTCCAGTATTATGCTGTGGGAATCAGAGGATTCAATAGTCAGTGGATTGATAATAAAAGTACGCAATGATATTTTGGGGCTACCATCACTGATGTATAGAAAATCCTTTGGAATTGAAATTATGTTACTATCTTTTAACATTTCCCAGTTGTTGTTTTTTTTTCTGCTTTATGCTCCTGTATCCCATTGCAATTATCTGGTGATACATGCCTTGCATGAACACCCGTTTTATCCCTGCAAAACATTAAACCGACACGCTTTAATGGTACATAGCTTACAGAATACGAAGTTCTTTTAAATACTTGGTGAAGATTTCATGGTAAGAATATTTCTTTTACTCAATTTTGTTGATTTTCTTCTTTTTAACAGGAATTTTGATAGTTTTCTTTTTCTTTTTTTTTTATCTCCACAGTCTGACTTTGATGTATCCTTTGAAACAGTAAAGTTAAAAAAAATTTTCTGACTAGCATCTTCTGGGACATGCTGTATGAATTAATGATAAGGTCATGTGAGGGGTACAAGGACAACCATCGCTAGGTTTAGTTGCAAAGAATTTTGTGGAAAAAGAAAGGGATCTTGTACTCTCATTCATGAATAACAGCTACCATGTAACATTTATCTGTGGGAAATACAGCTTGAGGTTTAGCTTCCAATAGTTCTGTGGATGAGAGCTGAACAAGGCTAGCAGTAAATAAGGGTATATATGACAATACTTTGCTAACCTTTTACAAATACACAACATGATAGAACACCACATGTAAGATAAAAAAGGAAGTTCCTAATACAAGATTTATTCTTTTTTCAAAGAAGACTTTGAAAAAATAATGTTTACTGCAATTCAGAAAATGATCAAGGAATAAGGAATTGTCGGATGAAGAAAATTAGTTTTGCCCATGGAGCATAATATTGGTTATGAAGCAAGATTTACCCTTAACATGATATGATCAGGTTATGTTCAACTTGGAGAAGGTGCACATCATCTTGGAGGAGATGCTAAGCAATGGCTACATCGCAGAGACTAGAAAAAGCCACATTCTGTCACAATTGCGTCTCATGGACTCCAGCAGATGAAACGTGATGAAGTCAACAAGGGTTCAAATGAACAGCATAAGGACTAAAGACCATACCATCTTTTAGGACTAGAAAAGCAATGGTCATGTTTAACCTGGAGAAGGTGCATATCATCTAGGACAGCGCTTCTCAACCGGTGGTCCGCGGCCCACTGGTTGGCTGGTGGGCCGCGAAGTCAGTCCAACATATTTTGGAAACAATTCTTGAATTCAGCTTTCTAGTTAACTTCAAAGTGAATTGAATTTATTAAACATATCAAAATAACACCAATGGTTGTGGATTATCGTCAAGGCAATGTGCTAAAAAATTTCGAAAATTTCTGTACATTTGGGGTGGGGGGTAATATATCAATCTTTCATTTATTACAACCATACTTGCAGGTTGGATTTTGTAATGTAATGTAGGTAGTGGTCCAGATGATTACCACACAATTCGCTATTTTCTTTTGTCATGTTTTATTGATGTTTTTTTTTCTCTTTGAGATTATATGAGGTGGGCCTCAAAATATTTTAAGAATGAAGGTGGGCCGCGAAAAAAATTTCAGTTGCCAAAGTGGGCCTCGACGTAAAAAAGGTTGAGAAGCACTGATCTAGGAGATGCTTAGCCATGGTTACATTGCAGAAACCAGAAGGAGCCACAGCTTGTCACGGCTGTGTGTTATGGACTCCAACACATGAAACCTGTATAAATGACAATGCTCCATTTTCAGCAGACAAGGTCTCAGATGTCCTGCGGGAAAGGCCTAAATGTACTTAATAAAGGCTTCGTCTTGTCTTAGTTACATCTTTGTAGTCCAACAGATGAAACCTCTTATAGTGACAAGCTGACAACAAAGCTTCCACAAACAATACTCTATGAAATGAAAATGATGCTTGGACATACTGTCTTTTGTGCAGAACATTCACTTTTCATGTTTGAGTTGTAGATGTACATCATCACAGATGAAAGCTTAGCAATGGTTACATGCAGGGAGTAGAAAGAACCACATGATGAAATTCTTCTTTATGATATTGCACAATCATGGTCATTGAAAAACTGTGCAGTGCAATAATCAGTGTCTGTTTATTATTGATAGAGGCAACATGAACTGGGATGGGTTGTGAATGAATCTTCAGTTGGGCAAGACAAAATTTCTAATAACATGATCTATCTCCGAATTTCATTTGTGTAAGATATATTACATTCAGGATTTGTTCTGTGTGATGTTCTTGTTTCTTAAATGATATTTGACCCACTTTGGTAATTGCTTGTTCTATACAGTATTATGCAGAACTATGATGGACATAACCCTTAAAGACAAAAAATGTTACCTTTGATACGGGGGATGTAAAAATGAAGTGTGGCATGGTTACATGGTACTTGTATATTGATACACACAATTGCCTCTTCTTTTTGTCATAATAAAGTATTGATTATCCATGTAAAAAACTATGTTTACGCAGTTCATGCTTTCTTACTTTCCATAAATTGTGTTAAACATTTAAAGTTCGAGATGATTTTAGATTTTAGAAAGATCAATGTGATCGAGAAATTACACTGGCTAGAGGATGTAATGGAGAGGAGAAAGTACATTATGAATGATGAAGGGAGAGAGAGGAGGAGAGAGTGGGGGGGGGGGGAGGAGTGAGAAGATGAACTAGTGTAGGCACCAAAGATTGAGGGATCAAGATTGGATAAAATTCTGAAGGCAAATTGATGGAGAAAAAAAATACATGTATAAGATTGCCAAGGTGAAGGAGAGGGCATTATTAATAAAGGGTTTGGGAAAGAGGGAGAGAGAACTATGGTGGCCCTGAAGTACGCTTGACAACAGGTCATGTGCGACGTGAATTTCGGGGCAAAATTTGCATCCCAGTCTCGAAATTCGCAACCCATGGCGTGAAATTCATGACCTGGGATGCGAAATTCATGGCCCGTGACGCGAACATTGTGTCCCAGTCGTGAAATTCACGACCCGTGACGCGAACTTTGCGTCCCAGTCGTGAAATTCACGGCCCGTGGCGCGAAATTCATGACCCACATGACCCGTTGTCGAGCCTACTTCAGGGGCACCATAGAGAACTATACATGATTAAAAATGGTCTACCTTTAAGAGTGGTACAGTAGTTGGCAGTCATGTTTGTTTTTCATCCAAATAGTTGTACAGGGTGGACCATAGAGAATGCAAAACCCCCCCGAGATCTGCATTTCAACATCACTGACACGATACAATTACTTTTTTCAATCTATTGGGTCAAAAATTCTGTTCCAATAGTAACACCAAGGTCAGTTCTGGGGAAGGTGTTTTGATTTCTGCAGTTATTGTGAGCCGATATCATTTTCAATTTTCTTTTTTTTTTTCAAACCATAGTTCGTGTATGTCCGCCTTCCATACAGTCGGCTTTCTTGAGAAATGCATGACTGCCCTTGCTTTGCAAAGGGACCACTGCAAAAGTAGCAAATTTTGACATCAATTGCTTCACAGAGACAGCCATTGAATCAAAATGCCATATCCCAAATTGAAGGTTTTGGTGTATCTTTAATCCAAAAGAATTGTCTACCCATTAAAACAAAAACTTAGAATATTGTGTCTATGATGTCATTGAAATTGCAGATCTCAGGTGTTGCATTCTTTCTGGGCTACACTAAAATGGCTGCTAAGCATATAGAAAGCACCAACACATGGACATAATCTCATCTCTTCAGCTCACTCCTCTTACATTTTCATCATTTCCTGTCACTGCATTAAGTATTCAAATAGATTTTCACTTCCATTTTTCTTGTAGCTTGTACAAGGAAGTACAAGTACTTTAATAAATGATTTTAGTTTCTCTTAAATGCAAGCATGTGTTTTGATAAAACAAAAGATGCTATTTAAACATCAAGTACTTTCTAGAACAATGCACACAAATAAAGATATGAGTCGAAGCTGTTTTGGTCCTCAACCATTCTTTATTATCCATCAATTCTGTTGATCAACTGAATTAACCTCTCTACATGTACAACAACAAGTGGTTATAAAATAACCAATGACCCACACATGAGCACTGTAACAAGCTGAAAGGAGTTCTAATCCATAAATTACTAGTTAGTACATTTGATGATTTAAATATCATAACCAACTAGGGATTTACATCATGTTTGTTTCTTATCTTTAAATACATTTATCAAGTTCCATCTACAGTAAAATACCAAATCAGTGATGAAAAGTTTTTGACCAAAAAAAGAATGTCCACCAAAATCACTTGATAATTACTTCTGTCTCTTAGAGTACCCTATCTTGAATAAATAAATCATGAATTTGATTTCTCTTAAATGCATGCATTCATTATTGTGTAAAATATATGTCATCTTTATTAAACAAAAGATGTATTTAAAGGGCACTAATACAACAATGAATGTAGACAATTGACACTTGTTTTAATAGCAAAGATGCACTGTTTGAGAACTCTTCAGATCTGATTTACCTGATTAATAATAAAAAAATAAAAATAAAAAAAAAATCAGGCTGATAAAGGAAACAAATGTAAACAACATGATGATATCCATGGATGAAAGCAGTAATTAAACCCAGTAAAAATAGTATGATGTCATTTCTTGCTGCAAAATAAGCTGTGTAATAGAGGCCATAGATCGATGCCAACAAAAGTTATAATATCAGTATATTTGTCAAATTCTTGAACAGATAATGTTGCATAATTGCCTTGTGAAGAGGGACAGGAATAACTGAACAGCAACACACTGGCACAACATACACTAATGTGAAATGCAATCAAAATCCTATCTCACCAATAAGTCACCACATTCTTGCAAACTGAATCAGATCCAACAGCTGTTCAAGAACACAAATCTTGATAAATGATGCTTTGATAGATATATAGGGACTTTGACAGAGAAGGATGAGGAGCTCCACTGATATTCGAGTACAAAAAATTGAAACAACTATTTACAGATCTTTTTACAGCCTAGGACAATATTAAATAATTCTTTAATTATCCTAAACATTACGAACAACAATATACAAGATTATTAGTAAGTGTATGATGCATCGAATGTATGACACTCTTAAATGCTCCTTTTGTTGTCATCTAAATGATACAGGTGTATCAGGTTAAACACAGAAATCAAAAGAAAAGTAACAAACTACCTACATCTAATAACATGTTTGAATTTACTTTCTTCAACTATAATCTACAGCTAAACAAAAACAGAACTTTTAAGCAAATGAATAATGGAAAGCAGTATCATATCTACATACATGTATTATAACTCAATTGTTTATAACTTCAAACTAAAGACCAAGGAGAGGGGGGGGGGGATTTCTTTAAAGTTTTTTCTACAGTGAATTATAAGAATGGAAAAAGGAAGACACTTTTTTTTGGGGGGGGGGGCATAAATTTTACATATTACCATGATATAACTAAATGTTAGCCACTCCTTGTACAGAAAAATATTTCATCAATCAAGAATACAATTCCATCCTTGATTAGAAACAACTTTAATGAGGTAAACAGTATCATAACCATTTCAATTTTGTGTTGAGAAAACTACATATATTTACTACGGGAAAAAAAAATGTCTCTACACCAACAGACGTAATACATAATCTGTTGCAATTAGCATGGTGAATTCAAGTATTAAAGAAAGAAATGAAAAGTGTACCAAGGAAGTAGGAATTTTCAATAACAAAAACTAAGAGTCTTTTCAAATCAACATTTATTGTCATAAATATTAAAATTTCTTACATTACTCAAGGTCTCTGTATAAATTACTTCTTGGAAACTCATGTCAGAACTGCTCTCATTCAGCTATTAAGCTACATGACATTTTAAAGAAAAAAAATATTCCTGAAGTAAAGTATCCTGCTAAATTTGAATAAATACATTCTCTTTCTGAAGCTTAAAACCTCATTTCAAACATGTCAGTCTTCTGATCAAAACTATATTTACATAAATTTTTATTTTCTTTTTATTTTATGGCTTTTTTAATGATTTTTTTTTTCTTTTTACATACAAAATACACCTAATATATTGTATGGGTAAAACTGACAATAATCGTTACTACAGCAATCCAAAGAAACTGAAATAGGTATTCAAAAAGAAAAGAATTATGAAGGATGATTTCTCTGCAATAGAAAAAGTGCCAACATTTTCATCAATCACAAGATTGGGTTCAAGTATTAATTCTGGTACAAAACACAAATGAATAACACAATCAAAAAGGAACATTAAATTCCTGAAATTAAATCAAAATCTTCTTTCACTTCATGAGTGATTTATCTATCCCCTGACCTCAAATAGACAGATGAAGCCACAGATCTCACATATCAATGGAGAAGATACTAGAAAACATTTCACCATTTTGGCCTATCACTCCTGGCAAAGAGGCTTACAAAATGCAAAAGAAATGAAATAAAAAAATTAACTGAAAAGGCAATCATTAAACAATCCAACCCAACCTCTTTTTACTACCACAATCATATTTTATACAAACAAGGAAAAAAACCCAACAACAAACATCATCCTGAGATATGCTAGTCCTATCGTTCTCGGGATCGCTTCCTAGAGGTGGGCGTGTCCTGATCAGTAGAAGCAGTATCCTCATGCTCAAGGCTTACCTCAATCTGTAACTCCTTGATACGCTTCTCAAGGAAGGTGGACATCTTCAGCCCAGCCTTGTATTCAAAGCTGGAACGTCGGTTGTACTGCTGACAGTTGGTAAAAATGAGCCTGGCATCGGCGATAAGTTCCGCTGCGTTAGAGTACTGGTAGTCATTGACTTTAGTCTGCATTGATGCAAAGTCCATGGGACGCTTGATGATACGATAGTAATCTGGGGCCTGTGAGACAGTAAAAAATAATGGATGATTGGTAAGGTGGTTTTTCTAGTACCGGCATATCCACTTACTACAAAGGAACATCAATGACAGCTTCTTGATATTTCTTAACCCTCTGCACGCGAAAGATGCAATTTTGCACATTCGTACAATTAAATTCAACAATTGCAACAACTAGTTTTCTCTGTCACCTTTGTACTACAGGACTAAGAAATGACTATAATGCTCGAGTAGCATCCATAGAATAGTTATCAGTATCATAGGTGCAAT
The DNA here is from genome assembly GCA_029962745.1 of Echinometra lucunter. Classification (NCBI taxonomy): domain Eukaryota; kingdom Metazoa; phylum Echinodermata; class Echinoidea; order Camarodonta; family Echinometridae; genus Echinometra; species Echinometra lucunter. The sequence continues at coordinate 40,641,148 of CM057152.1, forward strand.
GAGGAAAGCCAGATTTAAAAAAAAAAAAAAAAACTAACAATGGTCATTATTATCCCCTCAGAATTAATTCAGCATGCAAAGAGTTAATAAACCGATCACACAACAAGGTTATGGGATATGACACAATGTTGTATAGCCTCCTCAGCACTTGATATGAGGCAACTCTAGCCAAAACATTTACTGCTAGTCCTTATTGATTCAACATTACTTAAAGGCAAATCTGCTCTGGCATTAGGTTGGCTTCAATAAAAGTATGGAAATGAGAGAAGCACATCAGGAACAATTTGTGAAAAGTCTGATGAAAAATGCAGTTGGCATAAGAAGCAGGTCCAGACCTACACAATTTCATTGAGTAAGACTTACAAACATTTAGAATGGTAGAGCAGAGAGCAAAACTACTAACCGATTTCTTGCTGACAGCATTAAGGAATGGTCTGGCATCTGGATGTTTGATGAGTTCTTTTAACAAGGATTCACATTTGTTAAGCTGGGTCAGATCGCCCCTACCACGTCCACTGGAGGATCTACGCTTCTTCATCGATGGCCCTGAGGAATCTGAAGCTGAATCTGCCAAAAAAAAAAAAAGTCCATTTGAATTTTACTGCGTTTACAAAATATTCAAGAGTATTGTAACTTGTTAACCTCATAATTCACAAGTAAATATATTTTCAAAGATTACAGACATTAACAGAAACAATTTGCTTGGAAATGCATTTAACTTGGGAAAATATGCTATCCCGTTCATTTAAAAAATGTCAGACGAGTACTGTTGCTGTATTGCACTATTTTTATTACTCTGAGTCACAAGAAGATGTGACAAATCCTTTCAGACTTTAGGTAATCAAGAAAGTATTTACAATCTAGCAAAAATGAGAAAAAAAAAGATTTCCTGTTGTACCATGCATTTTTTTCATACATTTAAATGCCATGAATTTCTGAGCATACTTTACAATTAGCAGTATGAGAGGACAACACTATCACACATACCATCTGCGTTCAGACTTCCATTGAGGGCTACTTTGAAGAGACTCCTCCCTGAACTCCTCTTCTTTGGCGCTTCCTCCTGTGATGATTCAGAATCTGTAGAATCCATCCTTGTGGGCAATCCCCTCTTCTGCCCCCTCCTCTCAAGGGAAGTCCCTCTCCTATCTTGGGATGTCCCTCGGCCCCCCTTCTTCTCCTGTGCCCTACTTCTGCTCTCTTGTGAGGATGAGGAAGACTGTTGTCCCTTCTTCTCCTGTGAGCTCTGTTGACCTTTCTTACCCCCAGACCCTGACATAGCATCTCCCTTCCTGGTCTTGGTGTTCTTGGTTGATTGTGCTGGTTCAGGGGTATTCTGCCTCGACCCTCGACCTCTGCTCTGAGATCTGCTTCTAGAGCCTGTCTTCTCTGGAGCCTTGGGCTGGGTCTTAGGACTCTCCTTCTTGGCAGGCTTGGTGGCAAACTTCTTGGCTTGACCTGAACAGCAATAAAATGATAAATGGTTATTTTCATGAAATTTCAAAGAAATAAAGAAGATTCAAGACTTAAAAAGATGCTATGGACCACAATCAATAGTGTCAGAGTGTTGCTTTTGTCCATTCATGTCCAATATACATTGTTTGTTGCAACAAAATACTACACCATAAATCTCAATTTAGTATGTATTTTTCACTTTCCTTGGAAAAAAAGTAAAAGGTACATAATTTCATCTTCTATGCACTGATATTAAATACAAATTTGATAACTTACCCTTCTTGCCAGTTGGAACTCTGATGGCTGCAGACTTAGTCCCCTTCTTGCAGTCCTCACATTCCCAATGGCCTTTTGGTACTTTGCGTAGGACAGGCTTGCAGCACTCCATGTGGAAGGCTTTAGGACAGCTATCACAGCATACCAGCTCACCACCATGACGACATCGGTGACATACATCCTCATGTTCTATCCCATCCTCCTCATCAGATCCTACTTCATCATCAGATTCAGCACTGAATGTGAGGACAAAATACGATAGGTAATGTTTATACAAGGATAGAATGTAGCAAAGAGCTATACTAGCTCAAATCTTCTGCTCAAGGAAGAAGTCATATTATGCTTTGATGCTGGCAACTTATCAATGCACCATCCTGAAAGAACATTGCTAAACCAGTCCTCTGCACTAGTAGGGGTTCACTGGTAACTAATTACAGCTTAGTTTCATTAAACTTAAAAGTATTGTATTAGTAATATTTTGGTGCTTTTAAGCTATTGAATATACCCAGTTAAACAGACCACCTGAGTGCTTATAAACACCTGTATAACGCACCCTATAAATGTAATTATTATTATCATTAAAGATTACTTCCTTAATGTGGAATAACTAGACCCTTGTGTGTTTTTAACAATATGTAAATCACCTTTTTCTCATAAAAGCATGGAGGCCAGACTGAGGGCAATATGTAGGATATGAAAGGAAAATGTCTATTGTATACATGTGGTTAGATGTATAGGAAAAGGAAAATATAAATGGAAAATGTCTATTGTATACATATGGTTAGTGCTTTGATGTGATTTAAAGTCCTTAACAACTGAGTGGAAAGTCAATTCGCCTGCCTAAAATAATGGGTCAACTTATAAACTTATATGATGTTGGATATCTTTACAGCTACAAAATATCAAGCACATCAAAGAGTAGGAGTGAATATGAATTCACAATGATTCTGAATTGATACTACTACTCCAACAGTCTGCTAGAACAGTCTATATCAGAACACATGCTTCTTTTTTTTCCTTTTAGACCGAAGAGAGTTAGTACAACAAAAGGGTCATGTTTCATGCATATCATAAGGCACTAAAACAATGTTATCACAGAACAATGAACAATTAGTACTCTATTGACGGAGAGGGATGAGGGGAGGGGGCATTTTCTTTCAGCATATGAGCACCGAATTGGTTTTATTTCACTGCTTGTAATCAATGCATACATTTTTTTTCTGAAATTCACACAAATTTCTGTAGACTCAAACAGGATATATTCAATAATTTCAATATATCACATTTTTTCCCCCCACTGATGAGATTATGCACAGAATAAACCTTAAGATAAATGTCATAGTACATCTCAATGAAAACCTACTACGTCAAAGAGCATAGTATCAAAACTTGTAAATGAAGGGATGCATGGCAATGCTTTTACAATATAAAAGAGAAAACAGTCAAGGTTACAGCATGCAATTTGAATGAAACATCACAGAAATAAAAGGAAAAGGCAGATAGATATTAATTTTTACAACATATATTCAGTAAAAGAGATGGAACTTCTTGAAGGTAAAGATGATATGAGAATAAGAATGTAATCCTTATATCTGTCTCACAATACCATATTCCTTGAAGATGCAAATATACATAGCAGGAGGTATCAACTGAAAGTAGTCATAGACCTAATCATAATATCTCTGATTTAACACATCTACACAGCTGGGTTTTAAGACACATTTACTTACAGATACATAGAAAGAAACCCTGCTCCATTAAAAAGATCAAACTAGACTGGTTTAAAGTGGAAATTATAAAATACATAAAATCCTACATGACAAGTGTTGCTAGGGTAGTTTTTAAGTTCAGCAGGAAGAAAACAGAATGATATACCAGAGATTAAACATGTAAGCATACTTCTTTGTTACGGTGCACTGGTTTTGAGACATGCATGTACAACTACAAACAATCAGTCACAGAGAAAAACTAGTTGGAGAAGTCACTGTGGTTCTTAACCATTTTTTTTTTTTTTTTTGCTCCATGATACCACCTGACATTCCTTCGCATTGCTGCTATCCTCCAAGTGCAACTTTTGGTCAGCATCCTCAACCCCATCGCTCAAAGTGCACTGCGCAAAGATCTGCTACATTTATGATCCCTTAAAGGGGGTACCCAATGCTGAAACAATGTTAGTTCATTTAAAAGAGCATGATTTCATCAGCAGAAATCATCTACCTAAATTTTTTTTTTAAGTAGTGTTGCCAAGGAAACCCCCCAATGTGGTAAGATTTCAGGATACTTTTGACCCCTCAGCTGTGACCCAGTTTCAACTGGGTACTCACAATGACGTCAAAATGACATAAAAAGGGGTTACTTTGTCGCGTAATCAGGTAAAATGCGCGCAAAGTATAATACATATTGTACAGTCTAGCCCAGCACAACTGCAATGTGCGAAGCTGGGTACCCACTTTTACATCATACCTCATACTCAAATTTTTTGATCAACTCTAGACTTTTTATGAGAAAATTAGCCAAAATGCATTGATTTCGATTGAAAATCATCAAATTTTTAATGTTATTCTTCTTAGAATTCTATTCTCAATCATATATCAAAATTTCTTTTACTATTGTGTAATCACTTTAAATTTCAATACAGGTCACAACAACCCCACCCCCAACAACTCATGTCAGGGTTACGACTCCCAGGTTAAGAACCACTGAGTAAGGGGAATCTAAAATGCACATGAAACAAGACAGGATTACATTCCAAGGTGCCATACATAAAGGGTCAAGGGACTTAAAGAGGGGACTTCTGATTAGCTTGCAGGATTGTTGGATGGATGGGACTGAACAACCACATGCCAGGTATTTTTTTTAGTTCTGGATGCATCGGACAAGAGACTGGGATAGACTGAATGTCTGATTTACCCATTGGTGGCTTGATCCTGTACACAAAGTGGACAGAACCACTGATCTTGGACAAATTTACATAGGGGAGGGTCAAGGCATTCGCAGTGGTAGACTATGGGGCAGTCGTGGCAGAGAATGAGCTGGCCGGCATGGCCACATGACTGGCAGAGCTCATTATGATCAAGACCACGGAGTCGCCTCCGAGCTACACGGTTCATGGCATCCAGTTTCCTTTAACATAATGAGGAAAGATGACAGGGCATAGCAAGAGAGATTGATTGAGAAGAAGATAGACCATGGGCACTTTCATAAACTTGACAACTGTTTTACTGGAAAAACCTGTATGTGTTAGAAAGAATGGAATCCCAATTTCACAACGTAAAAAATAGTGATGACAAAAAAAGGGAATAGTATTTCCAAATCATACATTGAACCGAACAATATTACATATAAAATGTTTAAGAATCAATATATGTCATGCTTCATCACCCCAAAAGATAAGTAGCCATTTTTTTGGTTTCAAATTAACATCAAATTAAAAGAAGGTTAACTTGTCAAAAACCCTTCTATTTAAGGTATAAAACATGAGAAAACTCAAGTGCACTAATAAATGCTGGTGCTTGAAATCAATTAACACAGTTTCAAGAAGATTTAAATATTATTAACAAGAGGGATCCTCTTTCTGGGAGAAAAAGTGAGTGGTTATGACAGAGTGAAGCAACACAGTCGCAACATTTTACCTGAAACACTGCAATATCAGTCATAGAGCAAAAAACTAGATTACCTTAACTAAAACTTGACAAAACTAGAGTAGAAAAACCTACTTCCCAATGACGTGTCATGTGAAAACATACCTCTCATTATCTTCATCATCATCCTCCTCTTCATCTTCATCTTCCTCCTCCTCCTCCTCCTCTTCCACTTCTTCTAAGTCAACCTCCATCTCCTCTTCTTCCTCATCCTCTTCCTCTTCTTCTTCTTCTTCATTTTCCTCTTCCTCTTCCTCCTCCTCCTCCTCCTCCGAACTTTCTTCACTCTCCTCTTCTTCTTCTTCTTCTTCCTCCTCCTCCTCCTCCTCCTCTTCCTCACTGGATGATTCTTCTACTATCTGTTTCTTTTTGGTTCTCTGCTTATGCGGGCTCCTCTTGATTTGCTTAGGGGCACAGTCCTTGCAGAACCAGTCACCCTGCGGCACTTTCTACAAAAAGAAATATCCAAAAGCACCTTTGTAATAATTACAGAGATATACTGCACATACATCCTAGCAGATGCCAAAGAGCCTAAAATGTAATTTTACACAGGCTTTAAACAGCTTGGGAATTACTTCCTACTTCATTCCAGATCTCAATTTACTACACCTGGGTTGAGAGTAGCAAATGCAGATTAATGTAATGAAAAGGGACATTAGCCCTGCAGCTGTGACTCAAACCATCTGTTCCACCATCTGACGACATATCTACACAATCATAACACCATGATCTGTAGGTCAAAGCTGTGGGTCAAATTAATTCACAGGTTTCTTTTTGAGCTTGCTGACCAGGCATGTTCCTTCCAAAGACATATCAGTTTTTCTAGCTCCACTTATACATAGCATAACTGAAGTCACATGCTGAAGAAAGAATGTAATTTAACCTAAATTAGGTCCAATTATAGCTGTAAGCAGATATGAGCTTAAGTTCTAGGTTATGAAATGAGCTGAAGTTCAAGCTTATAAAACATGAATATCCTTTCTCATACCAGAAGGGAGATGTAATATAGTACTAACAATACACACTGGTCAAAAGAGACAGATATTCAGAACTTCTTAGAGGTATTCATGAATTCTTCACTTGATATCAGACTAAGAATGTCATCCTTATATCTGTCTCTTTTATAATATCCTGCTGGCACACATGACATATCATAAGAGGACGAATGTATTCCAAGGTGATTAAATCATTTACTACCGTTAAGAAGAGATGAAACGCAACATATCATTAATCTTTAGAAATCTGTTCCATGACACATCCAAACCTGTATATTCATGAGGAAAGGTCTTTTTGGACTTAACATGTACTAAGTCCTAATGATTTAACTGTCTTGAAGAACTTGTTCAACAATAAGCATTCCATTTTTTGATTCCACACACCCCCAAAAGTCTTAAATGTGGCAATGTTTAGTTTCGCACCTTCAGAGGGGGCTTGAGACAGAACATGTGATGGCCTCTATTACAGCTATCACAGAGCAGCATAGCCTCAGGGTTGCATCCACGACGACACATCCTGCAGCGAGCCTTGAGGATGGACTTGTTCCAGGTGACTGACCGTTCCAGGGTGGAGAGGTGAAGGAAGATCTGAGAGAGGCTAGTACAGGCCATCAAGGATTCCTCCCAGCATTCACGGCATGTCTTCTTGGGTTTCTTCTCTTCTTCTTCATCTTCTTCTTCCTCTTTCTCTCTCTCCTCTTCTTGCTTCTTCCTTGTCCTTGTCATCGGTTTGTTTTCCTCAGGGTTTCCTATACCCAAAAAAATGTCAATGGGAATACAGTATTGATAAGTTGGAATGTCTGCTGAATCATTTCTCACACAAGCCTCAGATATTTAAGCCAAATATATGAAAGCTTGTAATAAAAGCCATACAAAATTCATCCTCATTAAATTCTTATTTCTGCTTTTATTCATGGGGAGAACTTCCCTTTTTTCAGTGCTTCTGCTATCTTTGTTTTTCATAGCTTTCCTTTCAGAGATCGAAAATTTCTGATTTTGCAGAACTGGACAGAATAACCTGATCAGAATGGAAAGACCAATTGTTTCAATATGAAGTATATGTATCTTCGTCTTAGCAAAACACCACAAATCCGCTGAATATTCTGATAATTGTAGATGAAGAAGACTAGGGACTCACCTAGAGGTGCCTTGAGGTACTTGTCATCTGCTCCTTGGGAAACCTGGAGTAAAGCACAGGCCAGATCTCTCACCACATTATCAGCTGGGTCTGGGGTGTTGCATCTGGTGGATGCTGGGGAACCTGTGGGACCGGCATCACTCTTCTTCAGTGCGGACAATCTGAAACACAGGAGGTTTTACATGTACAGAAATTTCTTGATTGCTTCATTCGGTGTTTATGCAAAATTACAAATTTTTACTTGATTAAAAATTTCATGGTATATCAGAACCTAGTCTCCTTTAACATCGACTTCAATCTCACATTTACCCTTTATTATGAAATAAAAATTTGTCTGTATGATAACTAAGGGTCATGTAAAGCTGTAAATCAACCTTCATGTTCGAGTTAAGTCTGGTTTAACAAGAACTGCTTATTTTTTGCTGAACCATGATTCAAGCCAGTTTTTGTTAGGTTAGCACATGAATAAAAAAATAAAAAAAACCTTGGGAGGGTGTACCCACTAACATGTCAAGAAATAGATCATTAGCGGATCCAAAGACCAGATCACAGGTCAACTCTCGATCAATCACCTAAACAGGATCTGTGTCATTGTGTCATCATTTTATGAATATAATGCAAATGTTCACCTGTCTTTTGACTTCGGCTTATCCTCAGGGAGCGGTAGATCAGACAATGACATGTTAAGAAAGTCACCATCATCTAGCATGGATCGTGCCCAGACAGGTCCCCAGGAGATCTCCTTACACTGACGATCATAGGAACCCTGCTCAATGGCTTCTACCCAAGCTGCACGATCATTCACCTATGAGTAAAATAAAACAGAACATTACATTCACAAATAGAATATAAAGGTGTCTTCCAAACCTTGTACAGGGTAAAGATCTGGGTTGGATATCAGGTTATTAAGAAAACAAATGAGTGCTTTTCTCAGTTTCTTCAAATCAAGATGGCCGAAAATGGTTCATTGTAGCACATGGCATGAAAGCTATGTAATGGTTATCTTAAATAACTGGGTATTAATTTTGCCTCTAAAAGATGTGATTGCAGTTTTGCGCTATTTTGCCCCACCTACTGGCCAAAATCAATTCTATTGGCTGGGCAAGATGAGAGTGCAATGTAATTCTTATTGGTTATTGCATCATAAATTGGCGTGCCTTTAGATGGGATAAAATCTCGCTAAAATGGTTCTCAGAATACCAAATTAAAAAGATTAAGAATATTACATCTTACTGATTTCATCTGAGATAAAATGGATCTCACAAAGCCATCCCTGGTAATTACATAAAATAAGCATAGCATTACCTAAGATTTGTGTTTCAGTTTTATTCAGTATTCACAGATCACAGTTGGGTATAGTATGGAAATAGACCAATATACTTTAATGCCCATATGTTCTGTATAATACAGAGCTAGGAAGATCCTATAACAGAATAAAACAGAAAGGTTTCAGGGCCAGAGATCAGGTACTGTAAACAATGTTATTTTCGTTTGATTAATTTTTCGCGCTGAGTGACCCAAGAACATATTCGTGGGTTCTTAAATTCGTGCTGCACAATTACTCGCAGAAGTGCAAGATTTGATTTTATATTTCAATGCATGACAATCGTTTTTCTGCCCTAGCTATAACTCAAAATGTTCACATTTGGACATGAATAACCAGCGTGGCTCCATTTGTTATTTCACACACACGCTGTCCATTCAATTGCATACAACAATTGAATACACAAACGTACTCTAAACTGAATGGGATTCAAACACACATTTTATAATCAGCTGAAGCATAATACAGCATCCATTCAAAACAAGCATAAGAATTTGTGCTAATATTTTTGTTGGTTTCAGAATTCGCTTGCCGAAAATAGTGCGAAATCCTCGAAAATTAATGTACCCCAAATTTTTCTGCTTTTATAGTACAGGAGTAAAAACAGGCATCTCCAAGAATTATGAATTTGACAGAAGAATGCTATGTTAAATGTACTAGTTAAATGTCATAAAAATTCAAATATGTACTGAAGGTTACCTTGACAAAGCCTAGAGCTCCCTGCCAAAGACGATCCTCAATGTCCAGAATCTGTTCCCTGAGCATAAGTTCTAGCTTCTCATCCCCATCAGCACGGTTGGACAAGAGACCCTTCTTGCCACTGTTCATCTTGACCTCAACCTGTTTCTTGACTACAGGTTTGGTGTCTGTATCGGCTTCCTCAGTCAGAGGTTTGGTCAGGAAGTCTGTGGGGACTTGGCTCATGGTACCGATTAGTGCAGCCTTCTCCTGCTGAAGGGAATCTCTGAGAGCTGACTCCCTGTAGCCACGGGTATTCAAAGCCTCTATGAGCTTGTCAATCTGGCTGGGGTCATTGTAGAAACCCCATCGACACTGTGAAGCAGCGGGTGTTGGCGTTGCAGAGGGGACCTCGGCACTGAGCACAGGCATTTCTCCAACATTCACCTCCATAGGGGTTTCCTTCTCAGCATTCGGGAGGTCTTTATGAGAGTCTGAAGGCACATCTGTGTTTGTAACTGGGCCATTCCCAATCACATTGCTATCTACGTTTTCCTTGTTGCTGCTATTAGAGGTGTTGTGCTCACTCACTGGATGAATCTCTGCTGGAGCATCGGTGTTTTCAAGTTTAGTTCTCTGCACTGCATACATGTCCTCTTCCATCTGTTTAAGCACATCTTCATCAATGTTCCTGTCACATTCTACAAACAATCCAGGTAATGAATTAAACTTCCAGTACCTCCGGAAGAACCTGTCCTCTCCGATAGGTGTGACGTTATACTTCATAATGGCTTCATTGATCTCCCTTGTCAAACGTGCTTCCTCTGTTACAAACTCAGCTTTCTTCTCTGCGCTTTCCTCAGCGATCTCTCTCCTCTTTTTCTCAATCTCAGCCAGAGAAATCAGTGGGGTGGGAACCTCCAATGTCTCCATCAAGTCATTGGGAGATTCCCCTTTAGCTCTGGACTGAGGTCTACTTCCAGGCTGTTCTGGAGTATTTGGATTAGAACCACTTACACCAGCAGTAACACCATTCTCCATAACACCTTCCTGTGCAAGCCTAGCTAGCCTATCCTTCTCAACTTGGAATTTTTCATGAGCCCTCTCTTCCATTCTCAATCTCCACCTACAAAGAAAGAAAAAAAATATTTCTGTATCTGAACCTGAAATCAGCATTCTTGCAACTCTTATCATCCATACTGTTTGGGTACGAGAAAAGCAACAGAGTATTAACATAGCAATGGCCTTGCAACTGAAGTATCACTGAAGGCTAAGTCAGTGCCCTTACGAAAGGCATTCTAATCCTCATTGATCTATCTCTCAAACAAGCCTTAAACATGCAGGTTCCCAGGAGCTTATCTACAAGCATATACACGTTTTTGTGGCAGTAAGATAAAATATGGTTGTTCAGTACATACCCTGGCAACAATTGCTCTGCAATCCATTTCCCTACACTTAGTACACTAACCCAATCCTTAACTCCACCTTTGATCAAACATGGTACTTAACCTTAACCCTAACTCTATACCTTACACAAAACTGAATTGCACCCCAAAACTAACCCTATACTTTGACAACAAAGTCATCAGAATGCCACCAGAATACATTCAAACAACTATCTTACTTTGCAGTGACTTCTTCCTTTTCCCTACGCTGTTCTTGTCGTTGAAGATCTCTGATCTCCTTACGAGTTGAGGTCCAGGTGTCATAGCTAAATTCAATCACATCACGAATAGTCACGTATGTCAGCAGTTGATTGGTCAAAGCAGTTAGCACTTTCAGTTTACCTTCTGCAATGTCAATGTCAAACATGTAAAAAAATATCAGTAACACTTACTTGCTTCACAAAAAATAAGTTTAAAGATTTTGACTCTATGGAAAATTTACATGGGGGACTTCCAACAAATCTGAATAGTATTCAATTTTGAAAGAAATTTGTTAATTTATGGATAAAAAATTATGGCAAGTTACAATGAATTACAGATGCTCATGACAAGTCTGTTCCATGAAAATTAATCTTCTTGATAAAAAATATGTACTTTGGCAATCCAGATTACAAGTTTTTATGATGATGTTGGACAACATGTTAGTACAATTTCTGACCTGAACTGAGATCATAGATGTTTCCCTTGGTGAGTGTCTTCAGGATTCCAGATTCCTGCATGCGAAACTCTAATCCTGCATCATCATGACAGGTATAACCACCTCTCTGCTGATAACGGAATTTAGAATCCTCAGATCCTGCGCTTGCTGCTCCAGATGACAGGAAGTGAAGCCTTACAATCTCTGTCAGGGTAGGAGGGTCAATCGCAAGCTTCCTCAGCTCCGTGCCTGATGGGAATGCAGAGAAATTCAAAATACCAGGTTCACAATGTCCGAGCTTAAAAACTGTCGCCAGTATTATGATACAGCTCTGAATGGTCGATACCATCAAGGGTAAAATATTAAGTAAATGCATAAACAGGTGCATATCTTGCAAAAAAAAATATAAAGAGAGATTAAGACCATCATAGTATAATTATTAACAGGTTTCGTTATGCACCACACTACATGGAGAACAAATCACTAAAATTTTCACATTTTGAATACGAATGAAGCTTGTGTATTTATACGCTCAGTTGGCTTAACTTTTCAAGATGCTATCAGCAAATGTTGTCTGGATTTATATGAAACAGTTAGAACTTAAATCCAACCACATAGAATAACACAGAAGGGTGATACATCTGTGTGAAAAGTACATCAGTAAAGAACTATTGCAAAATACATTAATAGAGACTTCAATAATGTTTACCTTGATGGACTACTGGCCAAGCTAGTGCTGCTGTAGCTGCTTTACTCATGGCTGCGTAGGTAGGGTCAGGGTCTTCTTCTAACTTGGCATCTCTTAAATTCACTATGAAGTAAAAATACAAAAACAGATAGAGGTAAATTCCTATTAATTAAATAACTGCAAAACCAGTTTCTCTTACTGTAGTGATGCCTACTAATACCAATTTTGAAGCTCATAGCTCAAATGGTTATTGAGGTATCTCGATGAGGCTAAAACCTAATATTTTAGAATCACCCTCTTTGACCTTTGACCTTTGATCCACATAAACAAAATCCAATCAGTTTGTCTTCCTATGGTAAAAGCACCAAGTCTGAAGTGGTTCTTGAGATCATCTTTGTGTGGTGATCCATACTAGCACCAAAGTTTGAAGTTAATACCTCAAATGTCCTAAATACCTCAGTCTAATCATATTGCCTCCTGCGGTGGTTAAATACAAGCAAAGAGTCATACCTGAAATGGTTCTCGAAACATGTTAGCTTGGCCAAACCTGGAATTTCACAACTGACCTCTATGACCTTTGACTTAGTACCCAAAAATCTAATCCGGGCCGGTATTCTGAAAATTGTTTTATCTTTTATCTTATTTTAATTGTCATAGCAATCAGAAATAGGGTACACCAATGGCTTACACTGCGCACTTTGACTTGTGTGCTGGTCCATGGGCACAATTCCAAATTTATTATGACAATCGAGAGTGAAGATAAAATAAAAGATACAATTTTCAGAATACCGGCCCAGATCATCTTCCCATAGTGATACATTGCATACGAGCACCGAGTTTAAAGTTCATACCTCAAATGGTTCTTGAGATATTTTGTTAACAAGGCAAAAACCTGAAAATTCAGAACTGACCTCTTTGACCTTTGACCTACATATCCCCAAATTTTAGAAGACTGCCTTCATACAAGCACCAAATTCGAAGTTCGTATCTCAAATGGCTCTTGACATATCACATCAACAGGAAATGTTTCCTATAATCATTCCTCAGGCTGACCAAGGTCTGGAGGCAGAACAAACAGCCTGGGTAGAACCTCACAAAACGACACTCTACCTAAAATTGTGGATAATCCCACTGAAACAAATACTATAAAATCAACAATTGTGAGCAAGTGTTATAAATCAACATTCCTTTCATGAGGAAGTTGGTGAGCTTAAACGTAAGATAATTTTGGAAGATGCTCCCCAAGATCTAGTTGGCTATGCTTACACTTAGGTACTTCTATGCCTTGTTCCTCTAAGTCTGTCTTCCACTCCTCCTCATCTGCTTCCTGAACCCTAAACAGAGCTTTCAATAAGAACCTTGTAATGTCAAACAGGGATCCATCAACTTTGTTGGTTGTCAATGCATCTGCTAACATCTCTGAATGTACAAAAAGAAAATGAAAAAGTATCATCAGCACAAGATTTCATCCCAGTAAAAGTTACATATTTCTATAATTAAGGTAAATGAGCATGAATAAAACGCTTTATGTATTGAAAGTAAAGTCCAAACGGGAAGAGAGGCTAAAGGATCCTGTAAGACTGATAGCACAAAAATGCACCTGGAAGGATGAGGAATTTAACCCATTCTTGACAGAATTCCCACATTATGTGGTTTGAATCAAATGCTGATGTGAGCAGAAAGGGGGGGGGGGGGGGAATGCATACTGTGCCAATTCTATTTTGTTTTAAGGAAAATAAGTATTGAAATCCTTAAATTGGCAATGGCAACAGTTTATCCAAGCAAACTGACAATTTTTTTAACTTCTCACCAAACTTGCATCAATTTATTTTCATTACAAATACAGACTTATTATGAGAAAAATGCAGCAATTTCAGACATATTACTGATGTTGCCAATTTGAACGAGAAAAACTAATCAAACGAAGGTTTCAATAATTCCTGGGGTGAAGGACTATGTGGAGATATGACAATAGATAAGAAATGTAATTTCCACTAGCAGTATCTGAATTTGAATTAGAGATTTTTTTTGGGGGGGGGGGTGGGGGCTCCATGGCCACAAATGCTAACATTAGTCTGTAAATGGGTAAACAGAGGTGAACATATATTTCATAGATACCAGTATTTTCATCCTCTTTATTTTTTTTATTAGACACTAAATCTTGTTTCTGTGTGAATCAGCAGTACCTAAAGTTACACCTTCAGGGAAGTCTTCTTTGAGTGCCAGCTCTTCCTCATATGCATGCAGGAATTCTAAGAGCAGAACACAGTCTCCAAATAACTCCTGAGGTATCCTTCCTGATACAGGAACTGGCTCAGGTAGATCCTGTTGCAAAATGAAATACAATGCATGTATCATTATGCAGTCAAAATTATCATGGTGACAATGCCTGTAAAGATCACTTCTCTATCATGGTTACTTTTATGGTCTCCTTCAATAAGTATATTGTGGTGACCATGTCTTTTAAAAAAATGGTAATTTTTAATGTTACCCCATCAAAGAGGAAATAGAACCTGTCTCGTAAGATCACCTGTTTGAAATGGATAAATGATTTGGCAGCCTTTCTAGGCAGGTTCAACTACAATACTATTCTTTCTTTGAATATGAAATAGGCTAAGATGAAGCTTTAAAGATAAAAAATTCTAATAGAATTTTAAATTCATCCTTTTCATGATAAAGGTTAACATCTTTTTAACCCATTGACTACTGAATTCTCAAATTTCCATAGGTTTAATACAGGGACAACCTGGTTCCAGTAGGCAACAGGTTAATCTTATTGATCTATTTTAGCTCACTCATCTACTATGATCATAGTATAAACAGTTTATCACAATACATGTAGTTCCTATTATCGACGCCCCCCCCCCCCCCCCCTCTAAATAGTTTAAGAGATTGCGAATTCTCTTGCAAAAGAATAGCAAACTCTAGAAGGAAAATCAAACTGTCCCATTTCTCCATGCACCTGAACCAATCTCCAGCATGATAGCATTACATTTTTTTATTTGGGGAGTGAATATAAAGACTTACCTTTTGGTCATCACATTCTAAGTCTTCTCTAGGTTTCATGTATTCCTTCATGTGCATGTAATGCACTCTCTGACGTTCTCTTTCCTCTTCCCTCTCCTGAATGAGAGAAAAGTTTGATAAAAAACATATCTCACATTACTGTCTACTTCTTCAAAATTTTACATTATAGATGAATGTGCTTCTCATGAAGACATATGGGCAGTTCCATGATTAGTAACGTTACATTCAAGCAAATGTTCATACCTTTTGATACAACAAAATAAAAACCATTTCATTTCAAGTCCTAATCTTGAAACAACATATTCTCCTTCCCAAGGTCTACAAGACATAAAAAATAAAAAGCAACTGGACAATGCCAGAGCTGTAATGAGAACTTTTGACCATGGTTAGTTACATTACAAAAAAAAGGACACACAAAAAAGGAGCACTGCTTTTGAAAAAAATCCTTCCTTACTGTGCTGCACCTCAAACTTAGAGTCATATCAGCTTTACTGCTGATATGATGATAAATGTTTATCCACAAAAATTCAAAAGTTAAGTAGACCCCAAAATCTTGGTTAGTCACATTACGGTTAGTCATGTTACAACTTGTCCAGCACTATATATTTCAGATTTTTATACCTTTTCAGCGACTTATTCTGTAATATTCTCTTTTAATTTGGTGAGACACAATATCCTTCAGATTATCCAATTGAAAAATTAACAAAAGAACCGATAGTTTTCTGTCTAAGTCTAAAAAACTGTGTGTAGTCCCATATATGTAAGTTTTTTTATGGTTCGGATTCTGCTATAAGGAGACACTTGGAACAAATTTTGGGGGGATGAGTATGAAACCCCTTTGCATTTACAATTTCTGTATGAATTTTAACCCCTGAAATTTACCTGAATTTGAGACAGAGGAAAAATAAAGTTTAGGGCGAGGTCCACTTAATCATGGAATTGCCCATATGGGAAACTCTATCTCAAATGCCAGATTCCACAAATATATTTTGTTTGCATATTCTCATAACTTAACAAAAAACCAACCAAGCTGATTATCAGATTTTTCCCTCTTGCCCACTGACAACAATTCAACATGAAATTTACTATGAATGTAAAAACACAACAAAAAAAGTAACCCCCCCCCCCCCCAATTCAAAATAGCATAACTTTTCAACAAAGAAGTTTTGAGCAAAATAATTTGGCGGGATGTTTCTACACTTCTTGACTAACTTCTATGTGAAAATGAAATTGATCCGTCAAGTCATGCATGAGTGAGCAGACACTAAAGGCAAAAATGTCACTTTTCAAAAGTCACAAGAGTCATTTTGGGGGGTCTGTGAAATAAGCTTTTTCTGGTATGTTTAAGTGCTGTTGATGTTTATCATGGTTGTATCATGGTCGAGTGAGCACATTTTTAACGATGAAGTAGGAAATGCTAAAAACTGAACATGCTGAACATCACTTTTTTTCCCCAAAAATTTGTGTTCACCCAACTGTGATAAACATGACCAGTGTTAGTTAGGGATACATGAAGGGGTCAAACAATGGAAGAAACCAAATTTGCCAAAGTTTTGTTTCACAGACCACCCAAAATGACTCCTGTGACTTTTGAAAAGTGACATATTTGCCTTTAGTGTCTGCTCACTCATGCATAACTTAATGGATCAATCTCATTTTCACACAGAATTTAGTCAGTAATTGTAGGAACACTCTTGCCAAATAATTTTGTTAAAAACTATTTTGAATTAGGAAGGAGTTCCTTTTTTTTGTTGGTTTAGATATGCACCTTTCATCACAGTGCAAAAAATTGTTTTCTGTCTAATCACATTATGGATTTTCATGGGGGCTGTTCATATCTTATTTCACATTCACTCTCGAGCATCCCGACTGTTCTAAAATCCGATGAATATTCATCATTTTTGCTGCTCCGGTATTTCTGTTTATAAGAAAAGACATTTGTTGCTTTCTTTTCTAAATGAAGGAATTTCAGAAAAAAACCACAACGAACACATCTTCTATTTACTGAAAAGAGTAATACACAAATCAATATTCAATGGGTCAAATTACTTAGGTAAACCAAAGCCATTCAATATGGAATGCTATAAGGCCGCCATTTCTCTTCATCTGAACTAAGGGTAAACAACATATACCCAGGGAGAAGCTAACACTGCTCCATACCTTTCTCCTCCTTTCTTTGCTTTCCTCCATATCCTTCCTCATCTGTTCTCTCCTAGCCTGTCTTTCCTTCTCTCTCTGAACTTTCTGTTCTTCTTTGAGTTTGGCCAGCTCTTCCCATCTCTTGGCCTTCTCCATTGCTCGCTCCTCTGCCAGCTTTTGCTTTAGCTCCAGCTTGGCAGCCATCTTCTGTGCCCTCATCCTCTCCCTCAGCTCAGCTCGCTCTTCTTTAGTCAGCTTTGGCTGAGCTAGCTTATTCTCTTTGTTAGCATCCTTGTTCTTTTCTGCAGGATAAAAAAAGAGAAGATATTGAACAAAAGGTGCTAGAGAAGCCTCTATAATTCACTACTAACCTATAAAATGCTTGAAATTGTGGTACTTATGTATGATTTGACATAAGATACTGCTAAAAATCTTAAAGTCTTTAAGAGGTTTTATCCCTGAAGGAGCGAAAGCAATATGCAAGATGCTAAAGAAATAAAATCAGTTGTCTGGAATTACTGCATTAAGAATGGTCTGTACTTTTCATTACAATTCATGTATACTAACTCTTCTTTTTCTTGTCCATCTTTGCCTCTGCCTTTTTCTTCACTTCCATGAGAGGGATGTCGTCATCATCCTCCTCCTCATCATCATCTTCAACATCGTCCTCAGTATCATCATCAGCAGACGACCCAGTTTCTGATTCTTCCATGACTTTGTGAACATTTCTTTTAGCAGGGGTAGAAGAGAAGTTAGGCAATGGACCGGCAAAGTACTCCCCAAATGTTTTCTTGTCAAGCTGGAACTTAACAACATATTCAGGCTGCGAAAGACAAAAGCGAAACGATCAACGTAGACAAATTCACATCCGCTTCATAGTTCATAGTTCACAGTTCAACATTGCTCTAAATACTAATAAAAAACAAATCAGCAACTAGAAAAAAAATGTGTTGTGTCTATAGGACACGGATGCCCCCTCTTAATGTGATTAGTAAGCATTTCTTAGCTACAATTTTCACTGATTTGCATATGAGTTGTGACCTTTGACATTTGACCTGTCGATTCCGAATTCGAACTTGACCTGATTATAGTGTCATCTACTTTTACACCAAAAATTATTACAATCTGTGCAATATATTTCAAGTTATCGTGCAGAAACCAATTTGCATATATAATGAGCTGTGACCTTTGACCTTCAGACTCCAAATTTGAACATGACCTGTATTTTAGTGTCATCTACCTATACACCAAAAATGATTACAATCTGTCTAATATTTTTCAAGTTATTGCACGGAAACCAATTCGTGACGGACAGAAGCACTGGTGCAATGCTTAATGTCCCCTCCAGACTTTGTATGCGGGGGCATAAAAAAAAAAATTTTTAATATAAACTAGATGAATCTTCGACCACGCGTGGTCGAACTTTATGCCTCCACCATTACCAAATCAGAAATAAATGGCACTTCATGTTGATTTATTTTTATTTATACAATGACATCATTGACCTTGACCTTTGACCTTGTGACCACCAAATCTAATGAGAGCATTGCCCTTTCCATATGCATACATGAGCCAAGTTTGTTGAACTGTCAAATGGTTACTGAGTTATCACAAGAACAAACCATTTCTATGTACATAATGACCTCTATGACCTTTGACCTTGAGACTCCAAAATCTAATCAGATCATTGTCCCTCCCATATGCATACCTGTGCCAAGTTTGAGGTTGATCGGTCAAATGGTTCTTAAGTTATCGTGAGAACGAGCCATTTTTATGTGTATTATTACCTCTATGACCTTGACCTTGGACCTTGAGACTCCAAAATCTAATCAGATCATTGTCCCTCCCATATGCATACATGAGCCAAGTTTGAGATTGATCGGTCAAATGGTTGTTGAGTTATGGTGAAAACGAACCATTTCTATGTACATAATGACCTCTATGACCTTTGACCTTTGACCTTGTGACCCCAAAATCTAATCAGATCATTGTCCCTTCCATGTGCATACATGAGCCAAGTTTGAAGTCAATCTGTCAAATGGTTCTTAAGTTATCGCGAGAACGAGCCATTTTTATGTGTATTATTACCTCTATGACCTTGACCTTGGACCTTGAGACTCCAAAATCTAATCAGATCATTGTCCCTCCCATATGCATACATGAGCCAAGTTTGAAGTTGATCTGTCAAACGGTTCTTAAGTTATCGCAAGAACGAAAACGGGACGGACGGACGGACGACCCGAAAACATAATGCCTCCGGCAACCACCTACGGTGGGCGGAGGCATAAAAAATTTTAAAAAACAACAAGGCAATAGCCATATGTCTGGCCACATTCATGACATTCATAAGCAATCATTCTTGCAGCTAAATTGTAACATTTGACCTAATTTGACCTTTGACCTTAAAAAACATTGAGGTCCCTGCAAGTCATCTACAATCCAAGTTAGGTTACGAATGGGCTTAAGGTTCGAAAGTTACTAAACCCTGTAGAAACTTGCAGGTGAATTTCAACATTTGACCTCAGTTTGACCTTTGACTTGTGTACACCAAATTCTACTAATTGTTTTCACTATGGGGAGTACCAACTAGTAAGTTCATACCTCAAATGGCTGAGAAATTACATTGACATTAAAACCTGAAACTTTGTAGACTGACCTCAGTGACATCTGACCTTAGACTTACAAACATCCAATGAGATCATCTTCTAATGGATGCATGCTATTACAAAATTTGGAATTGACAACTTATGCATTTCTACAGATATTCAACGAAGCCAACACCTGAAAACTGACAACTGACCTCTATGACCTTTGATCTACGTACCCCACAATCTTATCAGATGGTCTTCCCATGGTGATGCGGACTAACACCAAGTTTGAAGTTCACTCCTCAAAAAGTTCTTCAGATATTGCTTTGAGGCTAACACCTGAAATTTCACAACTTGACCTCTCTGACCTTTGACCCACATTAACCAAAATCTAATCAGATCATCTTCCTATGGTGATGCATACTTGCACCAAGTTTGAAGTTCATACCTCACACAGTTCCTGAGATATCGTCTAACGAAAGAGCGGGACAGATGGACGGACAACCAGAAAACAAATCTCTAGCACCACCTTCCGTGGGCTGGGGCATAATATTAAAAAGAGGACATTAGTTTTTTCTTCAACTTTACTGATTCTTACTTTTTGTAATCAAACTGTTCTTTGTCTTATTATAAAATGTATCCTAAAGGCCAAGACTGCTTAGAACTTACACAAATGATTTGTAATTACATCACGTATTTCCACAAATACCATATATAGGAAAGGGTCATCTATGCTTGTAATTAATGAACTACATTTCCAGACCAGCAAATGCATACATTTAGGTCCAAGATGGCACTATATAATGTTTCTATTCATACTGAATGGCAAGAATTTATTGTATTTGAATTCACTTCAAAAACGGAGTGAACTTCTGCCAAAAAATAAATTCTGAAATGATGCACACTTGCTGATCATTCATTTGTCCAAGTTCCTTTTCATCTTCAATTTCTTCATCTCCCCCCCCCCCCCTCCCCACATTCCCTTCTCAGAACTCCACGGAAGATAGGTGTCCTCTGGATCCTTTACCTTGACACTCCAGATGAAGTCTATCACTTTACAATGATGTTTCAGGTACAACTTATTCTTCTCCTTCGTGAACAGACCTCTCTTGCGACTAATGAGATAAGAAAGGAAAATTATTCAAATGTAAAATCATATATAAAGAGTAACCAAATAAGTGTTTACTTTTTCATATGTTCTTTAAAAATGCAGATGCTAACAATAAAGATACCCATTTTATGATCAATGCTACCTAACAAATTCTGTTCTGTGATAATTACGACATGTATGAAGTTGCAGTACATGGGAAAAAAGTCAACAATATAAACAGTGATGCTAAATACTGAATTTGTTTAAATCTCCTTAATATTTTTCTTTCACTATAATCAGAATTATGTTTAAGATCATTTGAATGAGTGAAACAATTTTTTTCTTTTTTTTTTAAAACATTACTAACCTGACATTGGCATGAGGTGCAATGTAGGTTCCAGAACCCTGGAGGGAAGTCACTTCATATCTGTACATCGATGGCTTTAGCATCTGAGGTTTTAGAGTCCTGTAATACAAACAAAAATACAATTATAGAAATTAAGTCCAGGTATTATAAAACCATTTTAATATATGGCCTCTGACAATGTTGGAGTCAAAGGTCTACCACGAGACAAACACTTACAGGTCTGGGGAATTAAGAAAGTCAGAATGTACAGCACAAGTCCTCCCACTCTAGGGGGGGGGGGGGGCCTGCCTGCTCAACTTGATTGGTACATGCACTGACAGTCTTTAGATATATTATGTAAACCCCAGTCTAATGCAAGTGAACTATTGTATGTTTTCAAGTAATCCACTGTTTTAGAATATCAACTGGGAAGGTACAGCAAGAAACCACCATCATCCAAACAATAAGAGGGAAAGAATATTCATTAACTGCCTAGAAACACATTAGGCCAAGTAACATTGATTCCTAGAACCAAAACAATGAAGGAGCAGGAGGTTGAATGTATGCACTGACAGATTTATTACCGGTACCCTTGTTAGAGTGGAATATGTCCCTGGCACATTTTTTTCATTTAAGTACTTAGCACCTAGGATTTTGAATTCCTGATGAAAAGCCTCTCTCTAACCTACCTCTTGGGTGTCTTCTGTTCTCCATGAGAAGTGTTCATTTTTTCTTCCCTGCCATCATCCTTAATGATGATGACTTCATCATCACTGCTCTCTGATGCCACGCTTACATCCTCCATATACTCTGAAGGAACTAAGACTCGGTTCACACGGCATGTTTCTCTGGAATGATCAACGCAATCAAGGCAAGTTAATTTCCATTTATATTTGCAGGAGCTTGAATTTAGATTTTCTATACAAGGC
Source organism: Echinometra lucunter (assembly GCA_029962745.1). Lineage (NCBI taxonomy): Eukaryota > Metazoa > Echinodermata > Echinoidea > Camarodonta > Echinometridae > Echinometra > Echinometra lucunter. Next base: position 40,663,544 of record CM057152.1, read on the forward strand.
CATAATTTACTCCAGGCAATTTTCCACATATGCTATTTTAACCTAGGCCCACACCAGGCACACACATAATGAATTCCATGTAGTTCAAGCATTTTCACGAAGATTTCTTAGCATTTGATTATGAAATGGTTCCACACAGTAAATCTAAGATTAAACTGTTGATATAATTTTGATGATTACAATAATTCTAACAATGATAATAATGCAAATAAGGGCATTTTTTGGCTGTTTATACTCCAATCCCTGCGCAGAAATACAACAGTAGTTGGTCTTATCCAAAGAGTCAGAAGAAAGATCAAAATACATTGAAACCCCAGATAACATGCACAAGATTGCTGGGTACACTTGCCAGACCACACATAAAATCTAATATCCCTATAAGAGTTAGTCTTTATGTTGTAGGATATCAAAATTCATTGTCTCAGGAATTTTTGTTGGCTCATTTTTTCAATTCCTTGTGCAGAATCCATTTACCTCGTGTCCAAGTGGACTACATCCACTATCTCCCCAACAAAGAAGCGGTCCTTTACAAAGCCAAAGATATCCTCACAGAGATCAGACAGCCTGCCCCTCTTGGTCATCCGAGCCAGAAGTAATACTGGTGTCTCCAGATAGACAGGGAAGCTGGAAAGGAACTTTAAGGCTTTCTCCTCACTCTCCAAAGCCTCTTGGTAAGTGAGGCCTGGTCGTCCTGTTAGACTGCAGCTCCATACCAGACTGTTACATAGGATCGTCCTCTTGAAAAAAATCACTGAAATGAAGAAAAAAATAAGTTTTCAAAGGATCATTAGAGGCATTCATCATCAATAACACAAAAATTGTCTAATATTCAATAAGACAACAGCATTCTTATTCTGTTTTCCCATAAAGAGAACAATACTGCCTTACCGGTTTAGTTAAATAAAACTGGATAAATAATCAATTTCAAAATTTCTTTCAAAAGACCAACTTATTAATAAATCCAAGTAATAGACCCTAGTGTTCCAGACATTCACATATGTGTGAGGGGAATGAGAGCACTCCCAAGAAAAAAAAGTAGGAGCAGACCCTCAGAAATTGCCCACCTAACACAGTTAGAATTTGAATTACCTTCTTTCCCCTCTGAAAATAAAGAAATCAAAATGAATTCTTCTCCTCAAAATAGCATCTTATTCTTCTATAATTACTCTTGACTGTAACTCATTATGTCCAAACTTTATTAAGGGAATAAAAACAGGACACGACAGTCCACATACTAAAATAAAGAACAAACAGAAATGCTATCTTTCTCAGCGTAGTTATTGGTCTAATGTTACTTGTCGCACTAACAGTTGCAGCAGTCTGAGTCACTACACTAGTAGTAGTCTACTACAACTAAGTTCCTAGCAGGAACACTACATTGTGAAGGACAACTGGACAAGATACCACCAGCTCTAAAAACAATTAGATCTAACAGTTACAACCAAAGTTAATTTTCAATTAGTTCAAAAAGAAGTTCAGATTTATAACAAATTCATGTGAATTGGAGTAAAAAAAAAGCTGACAATGGGCTAGCAACTGTTACAGTGTTAGTGATCTGGTTCTACTAACTAGCAAGTCCCACATAACCACACATGCACATACTGTCACAAGTCATAGTTCACTTTTAGTTTAACCCTCAACTCTCTGCATGATATGAACCATGACTAACAATGGCGTCCTACAGCTATGCGTGACTACTGAAACCTTTTAGTTCAAACAGATTTGCTGCACAAACAAGCAGTTCATCCAAAACAGACTTCACTTCATTCCACACAAATCCATACTGAATTGTGTCATAGCAGACTACTTACTCATAATCTCTGAAAATCTCATTTGTCAGCCGACACAGGAAAACTTCCTCCGTCGGTTTCAAATCTTTGGGTAATTTTACAGGTCGAAATTCTCGACGACGAAGCAAAGGCATTTTTCCTCAGAACAGGGAAACATACGTTGAGCTTCGGTTCAACTCCCAACGATCTGTATGGAAGAGAGCACACGACATCAGAATGAAGAACAATGCAAGCCGACTACCTTTCGCAACAGAGCTGGAATAATATTCATGAAAACAACAAGCAAGTATTATCAGGATAAATTCTTTTAAAAATACTGCCCGAATGACAAGTATACAAATAACCTCACCAATTGTTTTCATAAACAATTTCAATTTCTCTCACATGTCAAAGTGGAATAATACCCAAGTTTCACAATCCGTATTTCAAAATTTGTAGCCCGACTTCAAATTCATCGAAGAGATATATCTGCGATACATGCACTTGTCGAGGTGGCGCGCTACTCGAGATCCTGCATGCAGCTAGCTAGCTCAGTGGAGTAAATGGCGCTCGATCAGAAAGTGCGCGCGCTGCTGCTAGCTAGCTAGCTCATGCATGATCATGGTTGGGGCAAAGAATAATAGTTACGAAGAACTTTCAGTACCGAAATAAAGCACGCGTACGTATTGTAGTACATTGAACGTGGTACAGCCCAAAGGTACAGCCCCATATCGCGCATCATCGATAAAAACGAACGGTTTCACGTGTAGTATCATATACATTGCAAAAATTGGTCAAAAGCATGCATATTCCCGGGGATTTATGGCGGGTCTATTGGACTCATCGAGGCTCAATTATATATTTTCAGAGTTTGAAATTTTATGTGAATCACCTTTTCCATATATTTAGATAAATCCTAGGGGAATTAACTGAATTTCAAATTCCCTGTTTTTGTGTATTTACCTATGGCAGCTAGATGGTCAAAAGCATGCATAGTACCCGAAATTTATAGGGAGTCTTTGAATTTTTTTTGAGCCTTTAATAATATTTTCTTAAGTCTCAAATTACATATAAATCACATTTGAAATAAATTCAAAGTAGTAATAGGGGAACTATAATTCTTTAAAAATTGCTTGTTTTTGCGTGTATGGCAGGCAAGAATTTTTGAAGCAAAAAATGTGCATATTCCTGGGGATTTATGGGGGTCTATTTGACTCATGGAGCCTTGATTACATATTTTCAGAGTTTGAAATTTTATGTAAATTACTTCTTTCGTAAATTCAAATAAGCATTAGGGGAATTAAAATCATTTCAAAAATATCTGGTTTTGCGTGTTAGCCTATGGCAGCTCTTAGGATTATTTTTAAGCATGCATATAGTACCCGAAATTTATGGGGAGTCTTTGAATTTTTCTGAGCCATTAATAATCTTTTCAAAAGTCTCAAATTACATATAAATCACATTTGAAATAAATTCAAACCAGTAATAGGGGAACTATAATAATCAATCTTAAAATCCCTGTTTTCACGTGTTATCCCTATGGTAGGTGACTGTCAAAAAGCAGGCTTGATCCTGAAGATTTATAGTGCCATTTATTGAAGATAAAGTTTCATGAAATGTTCTTTTAACTATCCATTCTTCTGTTCGTGCAAAAATCAGACTTTAAAAACAAAATTTTAGATATGAAATATCAAGAATAGATTAGACATCTTTCACGTTATATCAACGGCGGACGCAATATTTCAGAGTCCACTTTTCACACAGCATTTACCCTTGCCAAACGTACTACGGAAGTAGGCGAGAGTAATTTGTCTTGTAATCCCGTGTCTTTGGCTAAGGCTAGGCTAGCTGCGGCCGGTGTGACGAGTAGAGTAGCCTGCCTACGTCACACAGGATTGGCCGTGCTGAATTATGCAAGACTCTAGACTGGCGCCCAAAGACGGGCCCAAGGCCTAGAGCGCTCGAGCAACTCTTCTATCAAAAAATGTTACCCCCCCCCCCCCCCCCCAAAAAAAAAAAAAAGAAAGAAAAAAAAGAAAAGCTTTTGGTCAGAATGATAAAAGGAAAAATTGTGTAATTGTTACAAATTGTTTATTTTTATGAACACGTTATTATAGAAACTGCTTCTGCATTATAATATACAATACTTGCCAAACACGATCCCACGATCGAGTGGATATGTTCCTGTACTTTGATGAGTGTAATGATAGTGATGGTTGCCTAATATAAAACCCGTTCGAAAACAAAAGCCTTGCATGTGATTTAGAGTTTGCATATTCTCCATAATATCCTTTTCTCTTCTTTCAATGCAGTACAAGGCCATCTCTTCTGAAACCATGGAACCTAAACTGAAATTGAGCATACTGTAGAAAGACATTCACTAATTTTCTGAGTTACTAGTAAACATGAGACAGTGTTTTCTTTCATATTGCAGAGTTTTCATCTGATGTTAATTAATGAAGCCACCTATTTCCTTTCTTCTTTCTCTTTTCACATAAACAAGTCTCTTTCTCTCATATAAACAAGTCTCGACCGGTAACCTTTCTCCTATTGCTACATGTATTTAGGAGCTACATAAGTAGCCGACGGGGAATTCCCGGAGAATTCCAGAAAGCATCCTGCAAATTCGAGGATCATGGAAATGAAAATGGATTCACCCCAGTGAAGGGCGGTGCCCCGGGGCGGTGCCAGGGTATTTTGATGAGTTGAAGGGGGGGGGGTGACCCATAGGTCAACTTATTTACGTTTTAAATGAACAAATAGGGCTATTTAGTGATCCTGCCCTATATTCCCCATACTCTTCTTTCTTCTAATTCTTTCTCGTTTTCTTTTTTTTTTTTCATCATAGGGGCGGTCGTCCGGCCTACCCCATCCCCTCGTAGTGCAGCCCCTGGATTCACCACACTATTTGCAGCGAAAATTGTCACGCCCATTTGACTGGAAACTTGATGGCGATAAAGTTTCAGGTTTGACAGAATTTTTTTTCCTTAATCATAAAGCACACATATTTATCTGATATTGTACAGCATAAAATCATGCATGAGCCAATGACAGCGGACGTCACGTGCCAATGTTCATAATATCTCGATACCCTGGCTCTAACAGACACAAGTCAACCCATACATGAACAAAATTACACCAGTGCCGTTAAGTCTCTCAAATATAAAAAGTTTCTTACTTTTGTACCAGTTTAAGCAGGTCTGTTAAGTTAAAGTTGCCCTGAAAAGGGGTCATTTTAATCAATACCGGTCCACTTTCTGGTATACGGTGAGGGTAGACATCGTACATGATTGTATGTATTTCCATTGATGTGTGCATTTGTCTTAATTGAGATGCATCCCCAGTTGTCTCTTATTGTTTCAAATAAATGAAATACATGTTCATTTTAGTATGGTCCATAAATCTTCACATATTTTTTCTCTTCTTGGAATTTGAGAATTATGTAATTACTTGATGTACTATGTAAATCATGTCATCTGTATTACCTCACTTTTAATTCAAACTCCCTCATGCACTTCCTTGTTTGCAAAAATACATTGTATTTTACAAGAAGTATAAATCAAATACATGCAGAGTTTAGTTTCATTTTTACATCTTTATTCAATCCATATCCTCACCCTCCTGTACATGCTTATACGTACATGATTTTTCTTTCTTTCTTTCTTTCATGCACTTTCTTCCTCCTGAATCAAGATCATGTGATGTAAGTGAACATGGAAAGGAATATAATTTCTCAAGACATCAAAGGTATACACTTATTACATATACACAGGAAAGAGAATTTGTTTATCCATACAAATAAGAACAAAAAATCATCTCATCATTTGGCGGCTAGTAAAAGAAAAAGCAAATCCTCTTCTGCATCTAAAACATCTATTCAATCATGATAAGTAATATTATTATTCTCCTTTTTAAAAAAAGACCAATTCCACAACGCGAGAGGGCAGAGGACTTGTCGCCATACTGCAGTGTTTTACCCAACTTTTACAGTACATAAGTCAATAGCGCGTTATGTACTTAGTTCGATTTTCTCTATTTTGATTCAACAATTGCAGATTTCTTTTAATGTTTGCAATGAGGAGTAATCAGAAGTTCAGGTCGCAGCCGTGCAGTGCTCATGCAAATGCAACAACAATTGGAGAAAGCTTAAAAATTGGAAGCTAACTGAGCACGAAATTCACTCGCATTTGACTCATGAAGCCTGTTTGTGTGAGAAGCCTACACAGGTTTCCTCGCTTTTTACTGACAAAACTAAGGAGAAAAAGTAACGAAAGTACAAAAATGCATCATATCTTCATCTGTCAGATATGGTCATTGTCTTACGTCATCTACCCATGTATACATGCTTTATTTTATTGATCTAGAATAGGGTTAATGAAATAATATCAGGGCATATCTCATATCTTTCAATGATTTTGTACACAGCCAGTCGTGGTCAGTGCACTATCACACACCGTGGCTATCGCCTCTCCGATAGAGGGCCAAATACATAAACATGAGATGGAATTGGTCTTCATGTATTGTTTAACATCACTGAAATTATCTTGTAAAAATAATCTTAAAAGGTAAAGACCTTTTCCTACTTGGTACATTCAGGGCTACAATATATACACTACACCTGGGTCAAGTGAAAATTCTCTTGATGAATGACTTGTCACTTTTATTCATAGGCCTGGTTCAAATCCCAAAACTTGTGTGCCTGAAAATGGAAGATTTGGGAATTGGATGGAACTGAGGCACTTAACATTACATGATCACAGCCAATGACTTAGAAAGTAGTAGTACGGGTATCACAGTGACCCCCCCCCCCCCCCCCCCCCCCCCCCCCCCCCCCGCCGTAATGTAGCACCTAAATCCACCACAATGTAGACCTACATGTCTCGTTTTTCTCCTTCAAGGCACAAGAACAGCACGAGCAAATCATATACCATGTAGCATGTTGTGCATTGCACATTATTACACAGGAGATAGAAACAGTAAGTTGTTTCTGGAATCCTGTTACTCAGTTTCAAGTACTATACCTTGCACTTTTCTTTCAATCCCTGACAAATTTCTCTAAATAGCTGTTTACTGCAAAATACTGTAATCAACCTTGTATCTTTATTTACTAAGACTGAAATATTTTTCTTACTTAATTTTACTTAACATTAAAAATATGAAGTGTACAAAGATAGTTAAAGAGAGGTCCATATTACAGATTCTATTCATGTTATGTAGCACGGAAAACAATGGAATGTTCACTTCATCAAGTACATAATTTTCTGAACAAAAAAAAAAAAAAAAAAAAAGAACAGTTATCAAAAATAACTTTTACTTCACTTTTAAGTTTGAAACTAAAAATCGATGTTTTAATATCTCCCTCATATATGCAAAAGACTGGCATTTCTATATATTTTTTAAAAGAAATTGTGCCAACCTAAATGAAAAAATCATTCACATTTTCTCTGTTTTCTTCAAAATTAAGATGGATGTGCTGTAAAAACAGTGTTATATAAAGTACAAACCGAACATACATTTCAGATACAACCTTGTCTATGATCTTTTAAAGCAAAGATACATTCACTGAAATTTGTTACACACATATAAAAAATATGTTGTATTTTCAAATAGTGAACTGAATGAATTTACTCATTTACATTTCCGCATGTCAGAGACAATCACATGTTCCACAGTTATGTTAAAGAAAAGATCTGTGTCATCAAAGTTGTAAGTCTTCATAATGACGAACAGATTCTGATTTCATCAACATCTAAATGAACTATGAAATATCAGAATAAAAACTGATAAAGGACAAACAACCACGATTCCCTCTGCCTGGTCCCTGTCCCCCCCCCCCCCCCCCCCCCCCCACAAGAAAATGAAATCTAGATGAAAGTGCATTTATTGAATTATATTCTACAATATGCAATATGCTTTTACACAAAGAAATTCATTCAGTCTAATGGGAAGCCCACATTTTAATAATCAGCCAAAGAACAGCTAAGAGAAATTCTTGAGTTGTTTCTTCTTGATTTCTCAGTGTGAGAATGGATTTCCTGCAGCCCTTATCTGTGCATTCCCTATGACATCAAGTCAAATTGCACTGTTGATGTGATGCCAATGTCTTTCTGTAGTTGATAATAGAAGATGGCACTCTCAGAGTTTCAGTGTTCATTTTGCCAACATGAGTCTCATCAACTGGTTGGTAAACTTCTCCACTTTCTTCAGGTCTTGACTGTGTTCTGTTCGGTACTGAAGACACTACAAAGATTCAAGTTGAAATATAGGACAGAAAGGGAAAATGCAAATGTCAATCATTATTCGATTTCAGTTAACAGCAATGTACTTCAGGATTCCTTGAACAAGTTGAAGCAACGTACTTTAGGATTCCTTGAACAAGTTGAATGGAACAGGACAGCTCTCTTTGAATTTCAATCAATTGAGCGAATATGTGGATGCATTTTTTGAGCTCTTCATACTTCCAATTTCCACAGCTTCTCGAGCTTCCCAGAAAGAAATCCCGGTTTCTTGTTTCTCTTTAGATTTTGCTTGTACATACTGCATATTTTTATTTAAAGATTTAGAATGAAAAGAGACTGAACAAACAAAATGTACAATGTACTTGCTAGTAAAATTGGATAAAAATAAAACATTTATCTATGAATTCAAACAGTGAAAATTACGCACATTCTGCAATACAAAGAATGTTACACTATCACTTACCACTTGGTCATCTGTAACTTTCACAGACAACTTTGAGTCACAGTGCCTGTATTTCGTGACAATTCGGACCTAAGGAGAAAACATATAAAAGAAATATATCTTTTTCACTTCAAAAAGTTTGGTACTCCTAACTTCCTTAGTCTACTTTGATTTGGTCTCTGCCTCTGAGTCTGAGATTGAGCCTGGCTCTAGTCAGAGATGAAAATGACATTTCCTACCAGAAACATGATGCCTATATTGTGGTTTAGGAAACCACTCAATCATTCACTTGTATTAATGTAAAGCACCTGCGACATTGGGTAAAACTTGTGTACAAACTCAATGGATGAGGAAAGAGAAAAATAGTATGCATGTCACAGTATGTAGCACTACTGACTCTATAGAGCAGTAGTGCTTCCTCAAACCTGGTGAAGGCATGAAAACGTAAATTCAATTGTTACGACCCTACGCATGCAATCAGTAGTGTTACAAAGATATTTTTTAAAGAGGATGCAGAGAGGAAAATAAGTTCTTTATACCGTACTTTATGCCCAACACCAAGGTAAATCATGGGGTGAAGCAGTTGCCCTAATCCTGTTTCAAGATAATATTGCTGAAAAATGTGAATCATATTACATTATAGTGCAGAACCAGAGCAAATGCCAACACTAAAAGATTATAATAATAAATAATAGACCAATGACGCAACAAAGCATAGCGCTTAAAATGTCTTTAAAAAATTTAAACTCTGCGGTTCCCCCCTCCCATATTTGAACGGGACTTTTATCTGATGGATAACAGGATATGGACACGTCACAAAGGTGCAAGGGCACCAGGCGAAGGCCATAGGCTTTACCTACACCCGGCCGCTATTTTTTTTTCTGCGGCATAGAATGGGGTTTTGATATTATCAGCGACTTGATTGAAGAATATTTAACTGTTAGAATGTGGTACGATCTCGAATAACTTTGATTAAATAAATGCCATTGTTACCAATTATTTCATTTAAAAAATGAATTTCAAATGTGAAAATCAAAGTCGACTCTTTTCTTGAATTGATGGAATAAACACCATTGTTACCAAAATTAAAGAAAAAAAGAAAAAGAAAAAACAAATCCCGAGCGAGATTCGAACATCGCGACATTACGAGTTCCTGATGCATGCCATAGTCCGTGAGCGCATACCAATTGTCAATGACCAATAAGCAATGTCGCCACCACAAACAGACAAAGCACTGCCAGATAGAGCGTTCCAAAATAGTGTGTGCGTTCATTGCTAGCCTTACTTCTCCACGCGTTTTTTTCCGTATTTTTGACATACACGTGCCATGCCCCAATCTGTGCTGCTGATAAAAATATGGCCATCAGGCCACGCACGGCATCACTGACACTGTGCTGCATGAGCTGGCCACGCCGGCTGCCTCGGCTGTGGTCAATGGTCGGACCGTATAGCGGCAGTGCATTGGTGCAAGCGCCAAGCCTAGCTAACGCTAGAGCCATGCCAATGCGAAGGCAATGGCCAATGCCTCGCAGTGCCAGCTGTCTGCGTCTGTGCTTCACTAAATCGGTCTAAATTGACAGGTTTTCTAATCACCTTGCTTGGGTCCGAAAGATACAGTCTCTCTGCTGCCTTCGCAAACTCCTCCCAAGAAGTTATATACGTCATTTTATTCGCAAGTTGGATTCTTAAACGTGCCGGAAATGTTCTGCAGCGTTGGATCAGGCAGTGGTAAATCCGACATTCTTTTCGCGTTAATTTCAATTTGGGTGATATGCTCAGCTCAGGGAGATGCCGTTGCAATTACGTACGTACATGAAAATATCGATATAAAAATAAAGAGAAGTATGTTGAAGAAAGAGACCCATTTTAGATCAATATTAGTATGGTGCTTGTGACAAAGCAAAACAATTATAGAATGACTGCCAAAAATGCTTGTCATTCGTATTTATTTTTTTAAAATTTATTCGCAGTAATTAGTGTCGGGATTAGTGTCTGCCTTCATTTTTCAAAATTCATTCGCAGTTAGTGTGTGCCTTCACTAATCGAAATGCTTAGCAAATTGCCACTCACAGCTCTAATTACACAATCTTTTAATTACTAGCTTTTTCCTTTTTTTTAAAGCGGGGGGGGGGGGGGGGTACTGCTTTGCGTATCTAATTCATATCTACATGTATTCAGTTTTACTCCTTTAACATTATACAATTCCAGTCTCAAAATCTTTCAACCTCTGTACATCTAATTTAATTCTATTTCCTTTTCATTAATCGAAATAATATGGACGTGTGTAATTTACTTCAAGTTATGTTTCACTTGATATATTTATACCACCGGCGTAAATCCACTTTGAGGAGGGGGGGGGGGGGAGATTGACTTTTTTGCCAATTTTTTTTTTTTTTTTTTTTGTCGAACTCACACTTAAGTATAAACACACACCCTCACCCACGAATCAAATCCCTACCGCGGCACTATAATGTCCTTTGGCAAGATATGAATCTACATTTGCCACGTCTTTCAGATGGCGACGTTAAAGGTCGGTCCCAGACGTATAAATAATCATATTTGATTGATACACGTCTGTAAAAATCCAATTCAACAACAACAACAACAACAACAACAACAACAACAACAACAACAACAACAACAACAAAAACAACAACAACAACAACAACAACAACAAGGGAACACTTACAAAGGGTGATCACAAGAAGGAAAATAGCTTTTTGGGGCGGTGACCCCTACAATCATTTTCGACAATAATATACTTTGAAATTGCTGCTCTGATTTACTCAAGTGCGAGCGAGCAAAGAATTTTTTTCTGAAGACCATGGTGTTGAAGTGTTCACATTTTTTAAAGAGTAACTTGATGATAAAAGCTGTCGCATATTCATTTTAAAGGATCTACCTTATCGTTATAATTTTCATCTAGTATTTTTATATGCATTTTTGAGGTCTCAGACATAGGGCGGCCGGCCGCCCCTTTTATTTCTAAAGTCAATGGGAAAAAAAAGAAAAAATAGAAAAGAAAAGAAAAGAAGAAGAAGAGGAAGAAGAAGAAGAAGAAGAAGAAGAAGAAGAAGAAGAAGAAGAAGAAGAAGAAGAAGAAGAAGAAGAAGAAGAATGAAGAAAAGAAGGGGGAAAAAAAAGAAAAAGAAGACAGAAAGAAAGAAAGAAGAATATGGGGAAATGAGGGCAGGGTCATCCTATAATTGCCCTATACCGTAGATAAACTCATCTGTGCATAAGCCATCTTACTCCCCCCCCCCCCCCCATCAAAATACACTGGTGTCGCCCCTGTGACCAATCATATTTTATCATTAGATAATAAAGAAGGTCGCATTAAATGGGTTTTGATTTCAGCACAATTTCAGCATAATGACGGTTACAAGGTTACAACACAGTTTATATGCCATGCGTGAGATGTAAGTGCGACCAGGGGCTTCAATCCGTTTTATTTGGGGGACACTCTGAAAAAAGTTCCTCAGCTTAAAAATTTGGGGAGGACATAAAATTTGGGGAACGTGTCCCCCTGTGTCCCCTGATTAACACCCATGACTTCGAGTGAACTTGAGAAAAAGAGAAAAAAAAAAATCCTTATTGCTTCAATATAAGGACACCATTCGTTGCCCCCACCTCATGCCTCCTGCTCACTGAACTCCACACTGTATACTAGTGTGGAGTTCAGGCCTGCTCCACTGCCTCACACTTTAAATGTATCAATAATAAGGGAAGCTGTTATTGCATCTGATTCTAGAGCTGGATTTGAAGGAGCCTCTATATCAGAAGGAGAACTGCAACACTTATTGAAATGGAAAGGAAGGGCCACTGAAAGGGGCAGTTGTCACAATCAAACAGGACACTCATCAAAAGTGAAAAGGGGCACCTATCGCATGGAGGAAGTATACTAAAATGGGCATTTATCAGAAATCAAAATGTGTGTGTATCAAATTTAAAAAGGAGCACATGCCAGTATGGAAAAGGGATACCAGAAAGCAATATTGTCACTTGTCGAACTTAAAGCAAATTATAAAAGAAGGAGAAATGAAACATACGGAAAAGGCATTCTTATATCAAGAAGTACGTATTTGAAGTGAAAGAGGGCGCTCAGCAGACTGAAGGGAAAACTATTAGAAACGAATAAGGGCAGGCAAAGGGGGCACTTATCTTAGTTCAGCAGGGACGATAGATATTCTAGGCTCACTTTTCAGAAGGGAAAAAGGGGCTATTAAACTATTAAAAAGGGAAAGAGGCACTATGGTGAAAAAAGTAGGGTTTAAGAAAGGCGACTTATTTGAAGCGGGAAAAAAATGTAGAAGGGCACTTATCAAAAGAGAAAATGGTCCCGTGTGAGAAGAAAAAGGAGGCACTGAACAGGTTTGAAAAATGGCATTTCTCATGGGTAAAAAATGGGCATTTGGAAAAGTGGGGGCACTGCCCCTCCCCCCCCCCCCCGAGCCGCCCCTGAGGACTTAAGTATGAATTTAGATGTTTAATATTTGATGCCCTTTCCTCCATTATGCATGACTGATCCTACCTCTCCTTTCTCGAAAATTCGATTACAACTAAAGACAACAAGACTGTATTCTTGCCCCACCCAAACACGCCATCCCCCCTCTCAAAAAAGTGAGGGGGATATACCCCCACCCACCCCCCCCCCCCCCCCCGGATTTACGCCAATGCCCGAATGCGCAGACATAAATAGAAGATATACGCACCGTGACAAACGAATATAGAATATGGTCCGACACACACCGTCATTATTGCATATTTGCATCACGCTATTTATCTTTTTTAAAAAATATATAATTTTGTTGTTACACCACTTCAGAAAAACTGTGACGGCGCCGAAATTACCCAAAAGTAATATAAATAACTATATAAATCAAAATAATGATCGCTATAGTTATGATAGTAATCATCATTTCAGTCACATTAACGATGATGATGATAACTCTTATTATTATCATAAGCATAGCAACAATAATACATTACTAATTATTATAATTATCATTATTATTATCATTATTATTATCATTATTATTATCATTATTGTTGTTGTTATTGTTGTTGTTGTTATAATGATGATAATTATTATTATTGCTGTTCCTATCATTTCTAAACATGTTAATTCAGTTTAATTGTAAGCAAACATCCTTCCCTAAAACCTAAAACCTGGGGGGGGGGGGGGGGATGCATACCCCTCATCCCCCCCCCCCGCTGCTACGCCCCTGTAAATAACTATATAAATCAGAATAATGATCGATATAGTTATGATAGTAATCATCATTTCAGTCACATTAACGATGATGATGATGATGATAACTCTTATTATTATCATAAGCATAACAATAATAATACATTACTAATTATTATTATTTTCATTATTATTATAATTATAATTATTATTATTATTATTATCATTATTATTATTATTATTATCATTATTATTATTATCATTATTATTATTATCATTATTATTATTATTATTGTTATTATTAATTATTATCATTATTATTATAATTTTCATTATTATTATCATTATCATTATTATTATCATTATTATTATTATTATTATTATTATTATCATTATTATTATTATTATTATTATTATTATTATTATTATTATTATTATTATTATCATTATTGCTGTTCCTATCATTTCTAAACATGTTAATTCAGTTTAATTGTAAGCAAACATCCTTCCCTAAAACCTGGGGGATGATTGTACATGTCATCCCCCCCCCCCCCCACCTCAGGTGGGGGGGATGCATACCCCTCATCTACCCCTCATCCTCCCCGCTGTCTACGCCCCTGGCTATAGGTTTCAAAACACTGTACGTCGGCCATAACTGGGGGGGGCTTCCAAAGAAGAACAAAAACTGATTCAATGGGTTGTGCAATGAGCCAGGTGCGTTGCTGTGTCAGTGCATAAATTATCTTTTGTTAGGCATACTTGAAGCCCCCCAGTTAGAAATTACAAAAAAAAAAAAAAAAAAAAAAAAAAAAAGCACCCAAACCGAATTGGTCTATAGGCTATATATAGCAAAGGGGGCAAAGAGTATTAATGCTAAGAGTTCTTAGTGCCGAAATAAAGCACGTGTATACATTGTAGTACATGTCAATCGGGGAAAGGTCAAAGCCTTTATCAAGACTACCCAGAGGAAAAGAGATTGTAGCCTTTATCAAGACGTTTGTATTTCTTATCTTCTTTAGTTTTCTTCTTTTTCTGTACATCGCTTTTGGTAAAGAGCCTAAGAGGTGAAGAACATAACATAATATTTATATTGTCTGTTAATGAAATGAAAACTGATGTCCATCAACAGATATGATTAACTCTAACTGCAACAGGCAAGGAGTAAAGGGTGAGAATCAGAAGGGGCCAAGGCTAAATGCATGGGCTAATAAGTTATACAGGAGAAATTGCTGTGAAATTCTATGTGATGGGGGGGGGGGGGGCGTGTTCCCTGATATTAAGCTCTATACAAACTCAAATTCAAATTTATTGAAATAAAATCCTGACATTTAAGGATTATCATCAAAAATCGAAACACAACAAAACAAAAATTAAACGGAAACATATACATGTATGAGCAAACGCTGGGATATCTGACAGGGATGTTGGGAAATTCTGAAAAAAAAAATAATAAAAAGGAGATCTTTAAGTCTTTCTCAATAATGTATCATAATTTATGCAAATTACAAATCTATAAAATATAGGTTTTATTATGTTAAAAGTCCAAAGACAGGTGAAAGGGCTTTGAAAAAAAAAACCACACGAGATTGCGTGCGAGCAATATAAAGGCTGTTCAAGATTCTACAACTGGGTGGACTAGCACGTCTGACAAAAAGAAAAAAAAATCATCAGGTATCTTACTCTGAGATTTTGGACAGGCAAAAGGGGAAAAAAAAGTTTGTCATGTTCCTCCTGTGACGGGGGTTGCACATTTCCTTTCACTCGATATATAACCGTGTAAGATGTCAGTTTTGGTGCGGCTGCTGGCATGTAGGCCTAGGGGCACGGGGATTCTCGGATACACCCCAATAAGAATAACTGAAAGTGAGGTTTTGTAACATTCTGCTGTAGCAATCTGAGCAGTCGGAAAGAAAAGGTAGGCCTATAGTATTAGGTCAATGGGGCCTACCAATTATGAAAAGAGGAAAAAAAGCCTCATGCAGCCTCGATACTATTTTCAATCAAATACTATAAACCTATAACAATACCAGCTGAGGTATACTGACTCCTCAATTCTGTACCAAAAAATGTAGGCATATCCCATTTATCTCCCCCCCCCCCCACCAGCTCTCTTTGTCTCTTTCTCTCTTCCCTCTCCCTCTCAAAGAGTTTCATTTTCCTTTTATTTTCTCATACTCTCTACTCTCACAACCGATCTGTATTGACTTCATTAATGAGGCACAACAGAACAGCGATTTTAATCAATTCTAAATTTTACCTTTTCAGTGTTTACTTCCTTCTGGTCCATTCATGGCCGTACTCAGAATTTTTTTCGGGGGGGGGGGGGGAGACATGTAAAAATTTCAAAGAAACTCTAAAGCGAGGGAGTATAAAGCGACCGAGCTGGTCATGAGAGCACTTTTGCATTTTTTCATAGTGATATTGAAGGATTTGGTGCATACTTTTGGTGGATTTTATGAAAAAAAATCAGTAATAAAATGTCAGTTTTCAAAAACTCTAGCCCCTGCCCCCCCCCCCCCCCCCCCAGCGTATGGCCATGGGTCCATTAGAAATATTCTGGCGAACTAGAATTAATGACTTCTTACGGGCTCTAGCAGACGACGCGTCGGTCTCACGTGACCCATGATGTAGAGAAAGTAGACGGCCACTTGACGTCATCGATAATAACAAACGGTTTCACGTGTTTATTATTACAAAATTCGTAAAAAGCATGCATATTCCCTGGGATTTGTGGAGTCTAATGGACTCATCGAGGCTCAGTTATATATTTTCAGAGTTTGAAATTTCACGTGAATCACCTTTTTCCATTTATTTAAATAAATGCTATAGGGGAATTAACTTAATTTCAAAATCCCTGTTTTTGTTCCCTTTAACCTATGGCAGCTAGAGGGTCAAAAGCATGCATAGTCCCCGAAATTTATGGGTGGTCTTTGAATTCTTTTGAGCCTTTACTAATCTTTTCCAAGGTCTCAAATTACATGTTAATCACATTTGAAATAAATTCAAAGTAGTAACAGGGGAACTATGATCATTTGAAAATTGCTTGTTTTCGCCTGTAAACCTATAATGGCAGGCGAGATTTTTTAAAGTAAAAAATATGTATATTCCCGGGGATTTATGGGGGGTCTATTTGACTCATGGAGCCTTGATTATACATTTTCAGAGTTTGAAATTTCATGTAAATTACTTCTTCCGTAAATTCAAATAAACGTTAGGGGTTAGCCTATAGACCAATTTCACCTCCGGTTTACGTATTTGGCCCTCTATCGGCGACGCCATTGCTGCGGTGGGCAAGCGCGCTGACCGCGATTGGCTCTGTGTACAAAATGAATGTAAGATGTGAGATATGCCCTAATATTGTTCCATTTACTTTATTCTAGATCAATAAAATAAAGCATGGGTACATGGGTAGATGAGGTAAGACAATGGCCATATCTGACAGATGAAGGTATGATGCATTTTTGTACTTTCGATAGTTTTTCAACTTAGTTTTGTCAGTATAAGTTCGATTGCAGCACAGAAGCCGTAGTAAACGGGAGCCCTCAATCTTACCTGTTTACAAAGTCATGTTTTCACTCATTAAATTTTACGCCAGAGTACATAATGATAATGTTTCTTGACTTCAAAGTCCTTTCTGTTGATATTTTTACCCACTGGCGACGGATTCCTTCGCATTGCTTACGGAAACCTGTGTAGGGAGTACGGCTTCTCACACAAACAGGCTTCATGAGTCAAAAGCGAGTGAATTTCGCACTCAGTTAGCTTCCAATTTTTAAACTTTCTCCAATTCTTGTGGCATTCGAGCACCGCACAGCTGCGACCTGAACTTCCCTGACAATTTCTCATTGCAAATATTAAAAGAAATCTGCATATATTGGTCAAAATAGACAAAAAATCGAACGAATGTACATAACGCGCTATTGACTTGTGTACTATAAAAGTTGGAGCGCCCACCGCAGTATGTCGAACTGTGTCGAACAGTCTGCAGCCCTCTTGTGTTGTTATGGCAGCTCTGAGGTCAAAAGCATGCATAGTCCCCGAAATTTATGGGTAGTCCTTGAATTTTTTTGAGCCTTTAATAATCTTCTCCAAAATCTCAAATTACATGTAAATTACATTTGAAATAAATTCAAATCAGTAATAAGGAACTATAATCAATCTTAAAATCCCTGTTTTCACGTGTTATCCCTATGGTATACGGTGACTCTGTCAAAAAGCAGGCATGATCCTGCAGATTTATAGTGACATTTATTGAAAAATAAAGTTTTATGAAATGTTCTTTTAACTATTCATTCTTCTGTTCGTGCAAAAATCAGACTTTAAAAACAAAGTTTTAGATATGAAATATCAAGAATAAATAGACATCTTTTCACACGTTTATCAATGGCGGATGCAATTTTTCGAGTCCGGTTTTAACACAGCATTTACACAGCATTAACACAGCATTTACCCTTGCCAAACTATACCGTACTGCGGAAGTAGGTGAGAGTAGTTTGTCTTCTAATCCAATAGTCTTTGCTGGGCTGGCCGCTGGATACACAGTACGAGATTCAGTGAGGAAGTGTACAACGTAACTTCGTTAAAATGTGGCGTTTTTGCGTGAAGACGTTTTCTGTCCTTATTGTTTTTATCAGCATGCCTTCTCTATCGAATTGTGGGTCTGAAATAGATCCCTTTGAGCCAAGTAAGTTTTCTATTTCTCTCACTTTCATTGCATTCTTTGTATGACAGTACGACGAGATGAATCCTTCTGAGCGTGAGAACAAGTGGCTTCATTGCCTGCCCTAGCCGGCCGGCCCGGCGCTGTGACCCGTTCGATGATGCTGCGGTCGGGATCGTGTGGCCCGTTTCTCGAAAGTAAACCGTTTTAACTAGCTACAAGATCAGGACATCTCTGTTGCTTAATTTGTCCGCTATTAAAGGCATAGGTTGAAATTGTGATAATGTAAAAAAAAAAAAAAACATTTTGCCTCATAAGCATATAGGCATAGATCTAGATCTAGGCTAGGTTTATAACACTGTTAGTTGTTAGATCACTCTAAATCAAGACCTATATAATTTGAAGAAAAAAAAACAAAACCACCTCATTTTGCTACTTGAAAATGGGATAAACATAAGAGTTATAGTATAGACCTACTCTATAACTTTTAGTGTAAAAACTACAAATACCAGTCTGAAAGTTTCTGAGTATTAATATGCACAGGAACTTGCATGTATTGTAGTGTTTTTAAATATTAGGAATGTGAACCAATGTTTGAAAAATATATAACGGTCGGCCCCCGAGGGGGGCACTCAGTATATAATGCGTGGTGGGTATGTGCCGCGGAGAAGACCCTCATTTTTACACTCAAATTTCCATTCCAAAGCATAGCATTTTTATCTTTTTGAGAAAAAGAACAAAGAAAACCGTTCCAAAGCATAGCATTTTTATCTTTTTGAGAAAAAGAACAAAGAAAACCGTTCCAAAGCATAGCATTTTCTTATCGGGAAAAAAGAAGAAAGAAATCTGTTCCAAAGCTCCGCATGTTTTTCGTTTCGCCGTTCCGGCATCAGTTGTTACATCAGTCTCCTGTAGAAAACGGAGCAGTCTGTATTTACAGACCCGTAATGTACATGTAAACTCTATGTACTTTCTCTATATTTTCCTTGTCTGCAAGTACAATATTTATTGAAATCATATAACATGTATTTGTAAATGAATTTTATGTCAAAACTTGGATCATAGATATCCCAATTCAGTATTTTTCAAAATTAAAAAAATTTGGGTCTGCTTTCAATAATCTTATCAATTATGGTATCCCCTTAATTGCAAATCTAATTTCGCAAATCGCAACAGCAATTTTTTGTTTTTCAATTTTAGAAATTCTCAAATGTTGCAAGTAACGTAGTTTTTCATGGGAATGCAGTGTTCATATTATTTCTATCAAATCCCATTGATGTTTTCTGTAGAGCAAAGTTGAGTCTAAAATTGTGTTTGAATAATTGACGATAAATCCAGTGGATTATGATCACGGCCATATTTTGTAGATGGTAGTATCGATATCATGAATTTGTGAGATGTCAGCCTTTTGTGATACACTTTGTCAGCTCCATGACATCTCCGTAGATCATCGACAAGAGAGATATGACTGTCATGGAGTTGGTTTCATGAAACGCCCCCCTGGGGTCTGTTTCTAGAAACCAATGACAAGACGGTCATAACTTTGTCCGCCAACTACGGAGATGTCTCTGATCTTCCTAAACCGTTTCAGAGCTTACCAACTAGAAATCTCATGATATCGATACTATCGATGAGGATTTGTGCTGACATTGGCCGCAATTATATTTTTTACATTTTGTAAAGAAATTTTAAACAAACTGCAAATATTTGATTGAATCATGGAATGTAAAGATTAGAAGTAGTATATGTAGCAAGTATTACAGATACAAGATAATTTTCAAAATATGTAGATTATATCAGATACAAGCTTATGAACTGCAGTTCATTATTGCATTGAACATAGTATTGGTACCCCCCCCCCCCCCCGAACACTTTAATTTGCCAGCTTATTAAAATAAACCCTGCCATATATTCATGGTGGTATAAAAAGGTGCAATAAAAGTTTTATCCAGTGCTTAGAGGCTTAAAACCAAAACACTGATATTCATTTCAGTAGCCAGACATACCGGAAGAATGATTTTGTCATGACTCATCAAAATGTACTAGTACTTGTTTCAGAAATCAATTTTTTTTGGTGGGGGGGGGGGTCATGTTTTTTTTTTTTTGTGGTCATTTTTGTGTGTTTCATCTCCTTTTGTCTTGCTTTGAGCCTTTGTTTCGGGTTTTGATAAAAACTAAGTCCCTGGCCTACTATAACCTTGCATAGAGGTCCGCCCACTTGACCCAAGGCTCACGAGACCAAAGACCCGCGAGGCTGACTTTTCTCGTATCGTATTTGCCTTCATCACAAATAATGCGCTATTGGTATATGAAAAAATTATGTCTTCTTTAGCAAGTTTAGTCCTTGTTTCCGGATGTTCCACACCTTCCATGAAAAACATTTGCAGCCCTTTAATACTTATTAAATTTCCTTCTGGCACAGGAATTGGTCAGAGCAGTGTGATAACATAGATTACAATTTGCTATTTTCGGCCTCGCAGGCCTTCGGTCTCGCGGGCCTTCGGTGAAATGGGTTGTCACCCCATGCATAGTAGTTATTGATAGATAGTGTAAGTGGGCCCAGGACCTCATTTGAGTTCTTCTCATGCAAATGCTTCGTCGGAGTTTGTCTGAAGAAACACCCATGATCATTTATATCTTGTTCTTGTTTTCTCGTTTATTTTTTTGGTTTAGTTAGTGGACCAGTTCCTTATCAGAAGACTTGCCCTGGTCTCTACTGTGGCAGAAAACTACTTTCAGATGATGTGGACAATTTCACTTACAGCTCATGTGGTGTAAGATATCAAAAAAGAAATGAAAAAAAAAATGTTTTTCATCTTGGTATGTAGTGTCAGTGCAGATATAGTATTCTAATTTTCATAAACAGAGGACTTTGTAATGGGTACTGAAGATCAGTGAGAATTTTTTTTTTCTTTTTTCTAGTCATATTTTGTGTAGGAAATTTAGGCACTATAAGATCATGCTCATTTTATGATCAATAAACCGACTGTTATGTGTCCACCCTGGGTGTAGATCTTGTAAAGTGAATAGATGTTAATTATATTTCTCTATAAGACCAGTAAATCATAATTCATAAATATAATTTTTCATCTTTATGGGAGGTGTGGAAGACCGAATCAGGAAATACTGTATAAGCTGAATTATTTTTGTGGTGGTTTAATTTTGGCTAATTTTAGGATTTGCATTAAAAAGTTGAAGAAATTGATTCAAAACGTGACAATAATAACTCACTAATATGTTAAATGTACCATATTGCTAAAATATCTATACACTAGTGTATTGGCTTATACAGTAATGTGATTTCCCCCATATAATCCGACTTTTTTAAAAAGAAAAATTGAAACTGATTTTCATTCATCTTGCAGGCATGTGGTCGTGGTGAACGCCCCAACAACTCCTCCATATGCACAGCATGTGATGATCATCCAGACCTATACGACTGGATGTATCTTGGATTCATGGTTCTTATCTCACTCACTCTCCATATCTTCTTCATTGACTACTTCTCTGATGGAAAAAGGTAGATAAGGATATGCACTGGTGGATAAAGATTTCTTTGCTTGGGGAGGTGGGCTCCACAAAAAAATCAAAATAAAAAAAGATGAAGAGAACAGTTCAATATATATATATATATGTATATATATATTTTTTTTTGGTTGTTTTTTGTGAGTTTTTTTGTTGTTGAAAAAAAGATAATGTGTCAAAAAATTTAAACGCACACAATACAGAAAAAAAAAATCATCTGTAGATCTTTTGTATAGTAGTATAAACATTTTTTGTTGTATGTTTGTTTGTTTTTGTGAAACACATTTGACTAGCTATTCTTCTAGTCTTCTAATCTAGGGCAGAGAAAAGATTTCTTTGTCATTTTTTTTTTCTTTCTTTCTTTTCAGTGCATAGTCCCGACTCCCTAGTAATGTAATTTACCCATATAGAAAGTATGAAAATGTAACAATCCGATTAACTGAAATGTTGGATTGTTTTTTTCTTTATTCCAGCAAAGCGATTACACTTCACATCTCGGCGACATTTGAATGTGTCATTGCAAGCATTATCGTTTTGCTTGTTTTAGATCCAGTGGGTAAGTAAAGTGGGTAGCTTTAAAGATTGTTCTTTGAAATATAAAGTGTAAGTTCTAAGCAGTTTGTAATTTAAGTTATTTGCAGCTGACCAAAATGATCTACAGCCTTCATTTGTATTGTTTTCATTTTGGTCAGAGTCATTTAAAATGGTACTAATGTAATTTTTATGCCTCCGCCCACCGTAGGTGGTTGCCGGAGGCATTATGTTTTCGGGTCGTCCGTCCGTCCGTCCGTCCCGTTTTCGTTCTCGCGATAACTTAAGAACCGTTTGACAGATCAACTTCAAACTTGGCTCGTGTATGCATATGGGAGGGACAATGATCTCATTAGATTTTGGAGTCTCAAGGTTAAAGGTCAAGGTCATAGAGGTAATAATACACATAAAAATGGCTCGTTCTCGCGATAACTTAAGAACCATTTGACAGATTGGCTTCAAACTTGGCTCATGTATGCAAACGGAAGGGACAATGATCTGATTAGATTTTGGGATCACAAGGTCAAAGGTCAAAGGTCATAGAGGTCATTATGTACATAGAAATGGTTCGTTTTCACCATAACTCAACAACCATTTGACCGATCAACCTCAAACTTGGCACAGGTATGCATATGGGAGGGACAATGATCTGATTAGATTTTGGGGTCTCAAGGTCAAAGGTCAAAGGTCATAGAGGCCATTATGTACATAGAAATGGTTTGTTTTCACCATAACTCAACCATTTGACCGATCAACCTCAAACTTGGCACAGGTATGCATATGGGAGGGACAATGATCTGATTAGATTTTGGGGTCTCAAGGTCAAAGGTCAAAGGTCATAGAGGTCATTATGTACATAGAAATGGTTCGTTCTTGTGATAACTCAGTAACCATCAACAAACTTGGCTCATGTATGCATATGGAATGGGCAATGCTTTCATTAGATTTGGGGGTCACAAGGTCAAATGTCAAGGTCAAAGATGTCATTGTACATTGTATAAATGAAAATAAATCAACATGAAGTGCCATTTATTTCTGATTTGGTAATGGCGGAGGCATGAAGTTCGACCGCGCGTGGTCGAAGATTCATCTAGTTTCATTAAGGAAATTGAGCATATCATAATTTTTTTTCTTAAAAGAAAACTAAAAACCCAACCATTTCTTGTTTTGTGATGTGACATTATGAATATTTAAATTGTAAGATTTTACTGCCTCTCTTGTATTTGCAAAACCAATCCCCTGAATGTGTTATCCAGGCTCTCCCAAGCTAAGATCATGTGCTGTACAAAAGCTCTCTGACTGGTACACCATGTTAGAAAACCCACAACCTCAGTACACTTCAACTCTACACTGCACACAAGAGGCTGTATATCCACTGTAAGTGCTGCAGTAGTGCAATAAGTGTGTGTATAATGCAGATATGCTGTAGTACTCTAGTCCTTGGTTAGAAAACCTTTCAAGGTTGTCAGTTTTCCCCATAAAAACTATTTTTAAAAAATTTCTTGTAGCTAAATAGAATGAATTGAAAAAATCTGGCTTGATTACAGTATTTGATAAGTCTTCATATGCTATCAGCATAGATAAAAATATGCAATTAAATATGTGTCTATAGGTTTTGAAGCTTTGAAATGTCATGTTATGAAATGGAATGCACTGTGCAGGGATCTGCTATTGAGTGGGAAGAGTGAATTTAACTGTCCTCAAAGGGAGTAGAGTTACTCAAAGCTATGTTTTATTTTACTCCTGCATCATTTGCTCTCCACAAATCAATTACATGTTTGGGTTTGCTGCAGTGATATTCTTTTGTACGTGGTACTTTACTTCACAGTGAATTTGAAGGGGTTTTATTTGAGACTACCGATACAAAAGAAATGGCACTTTGAGTAAAATTAATACAATCTCTCCCTCTGTTTCTATCACTAGGTACACTGCTGTATTCATTCATTACAGCATCCAGCTAGTCCTCATGATGCTCGTTAGACCAAGCCTATCTATCAAACTCACTGATAACCTTGGAAGAAGTTCTATCTATGCTGCTCTTTACTTCATCCCAGTGTTGACTGTCATGCATGCAGTATTTGCTGGTCTGATTTGTGAGTTGAACATTTTATAGAGAAAGTTTGATTAGAAATATTAGTTTTATAACATCCTGATGATTTATTGACTCTATATTCATGAAGATCCACTCTGTAGGAGGGTCATAAGCTATAATCAATCACTTTTAGTCAATTTTTCATAGGCTCACTAGTGTATGGCCTGAAGTACTAAACCAGCATGAGCTTGCCCTGTAGTGAATTTGGCTTTAGCAAAGGTTTTTCGGGGGGGGGGGGGGGGGGGGGTCAGAAATATTTGGTGTCATATGATTGTGCTTTACTCTGCATTATTGTTAGTTTAATTTATTGTCAAATAGTGAGGAATTAAGTTTTTTTTTTTGTATATCTGAATATTAATATTCTCTGTAGTGGTCATTTCAGATTAGAATGTTGTCGACTTTCAATTTTCGGTTTATCTTGCAGATTATTCCTATCCATATTTGACACTAATAGTATCATTGGTGACACACGCTGTACATTTTGCTAAGGAGGAAATAGAGGTAAGTATACTTTTCCCAGGGGGTGGGAGGCTTTTCTCATTGAATATCAAGCCAAGATAACTCAGGCTGGTTTCTATGGAAAGTGCATGTTATACCAAAATCAAGTCATGTTCAACAGGTGAATGTAGCCAGTTATATATAAATCACTTTCAGCATACCAGAGGGTACATTTGCTAAGCTACAAAATTAAAGATTTCTGATAAAAATCCATATAGTTTCATGTGGAATTTTACCTGCAAAGATAGATTGACAGTCACAAACTATATATGAATTGTAAATTAATTAAATAGCAATATTTCTTTCTTCTATGTTCAAAAACATCCAAGGATTAATCCTTAAAATATGAATACATTTCATGTTTAGCCATTTTTGTGAAAGAGCAAAAGTATTGATTGTTATTAATAACTTATGATCTTTTTCATTTTTAATTTTTCTTTACATCTTCATTTTTTCTAAAAATAATTTTTTGCTTTCTGAAATGACATGAGCCCTATGAATCTGAAATGTTCATTTTATTCATATATCTCTTTCCTGTTGTATCATTTTTGCAGACTCCCAGATTACTGATCAGCAAGAAAAGAAACCCTGTGATACTGTTCTTCCACTGGCTGATGCATGCTTATGGAATCATTGCTCTTACCAGACTAGACAACCCTGTTATCTATGGACCTATGCTTGCCTTTATTCCATTCCCTGCTATCTTTTACATAGTCACAGCAAGGTTTGCTGATCCATCACAATTACAGATTTGAATTCAGTTGGCAATATCTGTATGTTACCTATCTGGTGGCTACAGTTTTGCTGTCATTTTTATGAGGTCATTGTAGATGCAGCTCAGTTAGTAGTGTGGGGTCACCCATGTGGCCTGTTCTTCTTCTTGGGTCACTACACAGGTCCTGTCCAGTGCAGAGCACAGGATCTGGCTTTGGTGTTGAAAACCTCCAGATCATTGACAGTGCAGTGAGTGCACAGTTCTGGTAGGAGGGGGCGGACCAAAAGGTGTTGCATCGTCTGATCCTCCCAGTTGCAAGTAGTTTCTTTATCCCTATTTTAGCCCCATTTCTGAATGAGGACTTTGCATCGTCCTGTTCAGTCCGTAGGCGATTCAGACATGACCAGGTGGGCCATGCCTCACTTGAACCCGGAGGGAGTGATTCACTTGGTAGCCTGTGCTACTCATCTTGCCATTATCTTCATAGTTACTACAAAGTTTGTAAATCTGCAGGTGGTATAGATGTAACTCACACTATGGCATGTTGCTTTTCCAACATTTACCGATTCCTGCAACCTTGTAACTGGTGACTCAATGGTTTGCAGATTCACCACCATGAAAACTCTTTACAGAACTACACCACGGTTTGTCAGTCTTTGGATTATTGTTCGATGCATCTCCCTCTAAAGCCTGATGTGGTGAACCATCTATAAAAAGAATAATTGCTGTAAATTTTTCTTGTATTAATGAAAACAGTGGGGTATAGAAACACAACAAATTACTTGTATGCAGTAGATTTAAAAAAAAAAAAAAAACATGCAAAATACCCCATGAATTGTTTAGGTAGTGTTGCAGCACATATTGTTGCAGGCGACAATATGTGCAGAAATTTTCAAAACCACTCATGTATCGTTAATTTTGAATATTGTTCATAGCCTTGCTAAAAAGCAGGTTTTAGCTGATGGCAGGCTTTTACCATGATTAAATAAATGCAATACACAATACAATAAAATAAACTTTCGCTGGTGACCATTTGTGCTGCTTGTACCGTATCTATTTTTCTCCCCACTGATGACAAATCGTGCAGGGAAATCGAAACCTGAATGCATAAATTCTCCCCAGTTACTGTATTAAATACATTTATATTTATTTCCCGGTTTACATTTGTACATTTGTATGTTAAAATATTGGTGATATCAATATGTACATGTATATTATATTTATGATTCTGTTTAGAAATTTGATATTCAGTCCCCCACTCTAATTAGTAATCATTTGAGAACATATCTTAATGTCCAAGTCAATAAAATTTACATGAATGTTAAGCCTGCAAAGCAACAATTATTGCCAGGAACATTTGTTGGGAAATTAGGGATAAGACAACCTTGCAAGTAGTAACTTTTGAAAAAAAAAGAAGGATTATTAGAGAATAGTATTGCCAGGGAGTTGTCTGAAATAAACAAACAAACAAACAAACAAACAAAGACGAATAACGTTAAGCCAGTTCCTCTTGATAATACTGTATTACCTTTAGATTTGATTTTCAACACTCCTGTCAGTGTTGATATTTATCCTTGTAAGTAGATTACTCGATGGTCATAATATCAAGACAGTGGAAGCGAAACAATACTCTTGAGATGCAAAATTAGTCATAAATTTATTCATTTGAATACATTATCTGGTACAAAATTATACAGACATTTCTAAGCATTTTTATTGTACACTGTACATGAGATGAGAAAAAGACAAAAAGTTTACATCCAAATTAAAGCAATAACCATTTATGTACCCTGCTTCCAAACTTTCTCACAAAAAAGATATTCACATACATGTTCATTTGGTTATCCTTGGCACATTTTGAAAACTTTGAGGCAGATTTAATTCACTCTGTAAAGTCAATTGGTTGATAGATCACACCATTTGTCAATTTCAATTGTTAATTCAAACTTTAAGAAGTACGTGTACATGTGTTCCATGACAGTTATGATGAAGTGTTGATTTCCAGCACTTGTGTGTTGACTATCTACATTTTCATTGAATACAAGAAAGCATTGTCTTAAATTTACTCCTTACACAGTTTCTATTCTAAAATTAGAGATAAATGGAGAGAGAGAGAGAGAGAGAGAGAGAGAGAGAGAGAGAGAGAGAGAGAAAGAGAGGGAGAGAGAATGTACAAGTTCATGGCATAGGAAATAGTGTGGTAGATGTACAGTATTGGACTTTGTAGTAGTACATACTGCCATCAAGCTTGATAACTAGCTTTGATATATTTACCAGCTGTCAAGATTTTGATATCATCTGTTTGGAGCCAAAAGGACATTAAAGTGATTACACAATGGTAATTTTTTTTTGGATATATGATCGAGAATTGAATTCTAAGAAGAATAACATTAAAAATTTGATGATTTTCAATCGAAATCAATGCATTTTGGCTAATTTTCTCATAAAAAGTCAAGAGTTGACCAAAAAATTTGAGTATGAGGTATGACGTCAAAGTGGGTACCCAGCTTCGCGCATTGCAGTTGAGCTGCGCGCTAGACTGTACAACATGTATTATACCTTGCGCGCAGTTTGCTATCAGTGCGCGACAAGGTACCCACTTTGACGTCATTTTGACGTCAAAGTGGGTACCCAGTTGAAACTGGGTCACAGCTGAGGGGTCAAAAATATCCTGAAATCTTACCACATTTGGGGGTTTCCTTCGCAACACGCCTTTTAAAAAACTTTAGGCAGATGATTTTCTGCTAATGAAATCATGCTCTTTTAAATGAACTAACATTGTTTTAGCATTGGGTACCCCCTTTAAGTCTGTATAAAATGATATGAGTTGATGCCCTTCTGGCTCTGAACAGACAATGTCTTGTCTTCTTCATAGAACAGTTTTGTACATTTGGTAGGTTTCCAAGTCTTGGATTTATGAAACTAAAACCAGTTTGTGCACTAGCTGCACTTGGGAGCAAATGTTGAATGTTTTCTTTCACTTCTCATTTACTGTATAATCTAATCTGATGATACTCTATGTATTGTCATGACTTTGGTATCCCTGCTGAACCTTTGTTGCAGTAAGATGCTGAGGTATTTTCAAGATGCTGTTCTATATTTTAGTATATTCTCTCCCTTTTTTGCAAAATGTATATCTTAAAATGAACCATTACAACAAAATGGAAATGCAATATGTTTGAACTTGAATTTAATTATATTTTTTACAAAAAAGATCTTTGTATATACCATGCAGATATGAATGAGAAAAGTCATAAATTTAATACACTTTTCAATGGTATGTTAATGATCATGATGCGATTTGTTAATACATGTATGTAATTTTGTTTGTCACATATTGTTTCATAATATAAAACCCTAGAATATTCCATTGAGCATTCAGCCTTTCCTGTTACTACTGTATTTCAGTGATTTCTACTTGCTGCTTCATAGCTACAGCCTAGTTTCACTTTATGAACATCAAATACAAAATTACAGTACACAACAGTATTGTCTTGATGGGTAATATTAGGATTTGAAAACATGTTACATGTATATCAAAGTTGACTGTAAACAAGTGATTAACTACAAATCATTTACATCTTTGGCAAGATGTCATTACACTTGGAAAGATTCTAGAAGGGGGGGGGGGGTCATTTCATAATCAAAGGTATGAGTTGTTCATCAAATTCATTTAGAGGCAAAGTAGCAGCAATACAAAATATTTCACTGCCTTTGAAATACTGAAAGCATGCTAAACAGGACTTTGAAGCATACATCCAAAATGTGGCAGGACACATTATTTGTTACTCAACAATATTATGGTACACTTCATCGATTTCTTTTTTACAATTATTTTTTTTGTTTGGTGTTGTTTTATTTTCTGCTGCCTGCAAATGACATTCTAAATAAGAGAAAAAAAAGTATGCTTGAATCCACAAAATGATTTATCGAAATGACTTTTAAGTCGGTAACCACCATCCATCACAACACTTTAGTGCCATTGCCCAAAATATGCTCTAACTCATTTTTGTAACACTTGTCTCAATTGCATATAGAATCACACAAATTTGTATGACTGACAAATTACCTAATCAGTACTATTCACAGTTCATGTTATGATCGAGTAGGTCAAAGGTCACCATGCCGATGATGGTCATCAAAAGCCATATGACCCACTATCGGGTACTTGGCCTTGTAGACATCTCTGAAAGTATCTTCCAGGGACTTGAACTCTTGATCTGATAAACCAGTCTGCATGAGAAAGAGATGGAAACGTGTACTGTATTTGTAAGACTATCAACTGTAAGGCCGCCTTCACATAGGATATGGTAACTTGCCTCAAAAAATACTGTGGCAATATAATATGATGAAATTGATGAATTTCATAATCCTACATGAATAAAAAGGGTATCCCCACTAACATGCAGCTACAGGCCAAATTACATTTTGCAGCTACAGGCCAAATTACATTTTACAGCAGTAGATTTTTGGTGGTGTTTTACAACTTCCAGTGTGAATGAGGCTTTAGATAAAACCTTTTTACATTTATGAAGTGAAAATCTATGAATTACTTTACTGGAATGAAATGACCTGCCTACTTTTAAGATAAACCTGTAGTCATGAGTGAACTGAACAGTATTTGAATTTAAAAGATTGGAAGTGAGCCATAAAAATTTAAACTGTAATGCAGTCAAATTTTGGCATAATACTGCATATCACTTCCTGAGAATTAGAAATTTGTTTTCATGTCCATGTCTCTAGACAATGCGTTAACAACACTTTTGAGTGTCAATGACGGTTCTCAAAATGAAAGAAAATTGACCAAATAATATCAAACAGGAATATTGATAACAAATTAATTGTGATCTAGGCAAAAGTGAAGAGTTTGCCCTATTCATATTTTTGAAGGAATACATTTCAAACAGCAACATTTACCACATCCGATGTGAGATCATCAGGGTCTAAAGACATCTTAGCAACAGCTCTCGTTGAATCCTTACCAACAAGGGCATTGTAGGGGGCACCCTTCCCATAAAATTCTATACAGCGATGAGTTGGGTGAATGGGAAGAGTGAGAGAGAAATACAAATAGGGAGACAGAATAGAGTGGAAAAAAAGAGGAAAATAATAAGTTTAGAGAGAAGAGAGAAGAGTGCAATAAAGAAATATAGAGAGAATAAGCAAGAGAGGGGAGATGAAATGGAGAGAGGGAAAAAGGGTGAGATTTGGCAAGAGGAGACACAGAAGATGAAAATGGAAGAAATGGAAACATCAGTGAATAAGAGTTTTCAAAATATGCCAAAATGTTCTTATAAAATGTAGCCTTTACAGCTGTCGTCGACAACTACCCACTTAATTTTCAAGCCATTAGCTGTACAGTGTACAAGCATAGAAATCTCACTTATCATAGCTGTTTCAGGAAGAAGCCATAGGTACTGCTGATAAGAGACTATGAGACATGTGCATAATTCACATGTATTCCATTTATATGCCTATTCATAAATGATTTTTTTTTTTCTGATATCTACTTGCTTACTCTAGATAAATGGAAGACATCAAAAATAAAACTGAAAAAGCTTCTAATTTATGCATGTTTCTCTCTAGAACCCTTGGTTACCAACTATTTAGTTTACATGTTATGCATAATGGCATCTAGTTGTTGCTATGTTGGATAATCCTCCAGCAATCTTCTTAGTTGTTAAACTAAACTTTTATTCAACAACTTTGCATAAAATTAGTAAACAGGTCTAATGTAATAAAATGTAGGATGGCATCTGTGAAGCAAGTTACACAATGCTACGCAGTTTACTCTACCTTTGCCCTCTGTGACATCAAACACAACTCCCTTCACTGCCATGTAGATAGGAAGATCAGGCTATGGAATTTGAAGAAATTTAAAAATTACAAATAACTGAGTAGTCACAGATAACCGATATGTTCAGTTTTAATGACAGAAGAAAGGCTGACTGAAAAATAATAACAATAATGTACAGCACTTTGCAGATAGCCCAGTCATCACATCCAGACTTGTTATGACACACATTTTGTGAACATTCTCCATTCCCTTTTGAGCATGCTAGTCAGGTGCCATTCTAAAGACATACAGAGCAATGACATTGAAACCTTCCAGACACATACATTAATTTGACACCTGGGCCCCATTTCATGAAACTTGTTATTAACAAATGACACATTTTGATGACAAATTTGCTCTCAGCCAATCAGATGAAAGGATTTCAGTAGCTTATACAGTTATTGCAATTGAATTGAATTGAATTGAAGTGTTAACAGGTTTCATGAAACGGCCCTGGATGAAGAGAAACAATGTAGATAAAATGCTTTGGTTAAGGACACAAAATTGTTGCACATGTAACATGATCAAACCAACAGCTCTTGGCTTTTCATCTCCAGTCAAAGGGGGGGGGGGGGGGGGGGGGGGAGGCCTTGGCCTGCTCACCCCCTTTTTTATTCTTTATTTTATTCATCTCCTTTTATTTAAAAAAATTTACAACCATTATTTCAGCTTTAGCCAAGCAAAAGTTAGACTTAAGGTCATAGGAGCATATTCAAAAATTGAATGAGAAATGCTGTTAGAGAACAACAATCATTCCACAATGGACTGGTGTAAATATTCAAACTTGAATGGCAAGCACAGTTACAGCAACTATGTAGCGACAGCGCAATCGCAAGAATACAGACAGCCACCTCCCCTGCTAAAACTCAGTTAAAACTACACTCTTAAGACTTTACGCTCAGACAGAGCCAGGCTGCGTTTCACGAAACTGTCATAAGTCTAACTTCGTGGACATCCCACTGAAACGCGTGTCGTAGAACTAACACGCATGTCAATGGGATGTCCATGAACTTAGACTTTACATGTATATGACGGTTTCGTGAAACGCAGCCCTGATCGACGGCAACCGTGCGCCTTGGGCTTGGCGCAAGGCAGGCGATGTAGTGCTTAGTCAGTGCTGGTGCTAGTGCTGCCTTCTGCTCAGTCTTTTTGCACCAGGCAGCACTAGCAGTGCTTAGTCAGTGCTGGTTGCTGCTAGTGCTGCCTGGTGCAAAAAGACTGAGCAGAAGAAAATGTGACTCTTTAAGTTCAACTTACGTATGAACCATCATATTGAGCAATTTCTTCATCTGTAAATACCCTCATTGGTTTATCTTTCATCGAGATCTTGATTTTACTGCCATCATCGCTGTTAACACATGAAATTTTAGTGACGGCTATAAATAAAAGAAATAAAACTTGCAAGCCAATGGGCGCAGCCATATTGACAAAAATTACATGAAGTACTAGATTTAATGAAATAAATATTCTTTTTAGCTTATCAAACAGATTTTAAGGGCAATCAATGTTTTTAAAAATTATTAAATATTTTTATTTATTTCAGTATTATTTTGGTACCATAGAAAATACAGGGAATTTCGCTTATTGTTTAGATTATCAAATTGATTAACCAGGAAATAAAGATAGGCGGTGGTCCGCTCCTGTAGCTTGTTTTGCGAAGGGGGATACCGATCGAAGACCTTTGAAAATCCATCAAAATCCATCATGGATAGTCAAGGGAGGAAAGTAGTAGTGTGCGATAATGGCACAGGGGTAAGTTTTCTTGATGTATTCATGTCTTTGTAATGATATTTAATTACATATAATGAACCATTCTATGGGAATGTAAACAGGAAGTAGGTTTAGTTGTGGAGACGGAAGGCTTCACTGGCCATCGCCTAGCTTACCCGGCTCGGGAAGCCTGGGCCGGGCCCGGGCGGGAGCAAGGCCAAGGGCTCTGTGTGCGAGCCAGCATAGCTGCTAGATCAGTAGTAGGCAAGGGATGCAGATTCTGCTGCTTCTTGGTGCTCACTGAGCGTCATGAATGTGTAATTTTTGTCCCTTTGACTTTTGAGTGTTAACTAGATCTAGTTGTGAAAATGAAGTCTATTGTCAGATCGTGTCTATAGTATGGAGACTGAGTAGGTCTAGACTATGAACAAGGAAATAATAATGGATTACTGATGAGACTCTCATTTAAAGTTGGGGCAAACCCGGAGAATAGGGGACTGGAATGCGCGCCCGTGCCATTCATACAGCGCAGAGACAGCCAAAACTCAAGGTATGTGACAAGACACAAGTCAATAGATCTAGACTCTAGGCTAATTGAGTTCAAAATGACTTTCAAATATGTTTTAATCAGGTAGACCTAATTAGGTCTACCTGAAGTGTTAGAGTAAAGCACCTGTCATTCGACCTGTGCCGTGATTCGACCTATTATCACTATATCACAAGCCAGCACATATTATTGTCACAACACACTCTGATCACTTCATTACATACAGAGACATTGTCATTCACCACAAGAAAGTCCCTTATTCACCTCCAAAAATCCATCTAAAAAGCCAAATCCGGCGTCAAAAATGCAAAATCGGCGCTATATTTCCAAAGCACGCGAAAGCTGAAGTCCACTGCTAAGAAACAGGGTCACAGAAAAAAGCTAAAAATAAAAAAATTGGCGGTTTTGTGAAGAGTTTTTTCGTTTATCGCAAGTTCCTAGCTTGATGGTATCGGCGAAAAACAAATGAAAAACCACCCCCCCTCCCCCCGGATCTGCCGATGCAGTGACTCATGTACAAAGTAGAATGCAAGTCCCCGCTGGCCTTCATTCGACCGCAACGGGAGCACCAACGGGCTCCGGAACTTCAGCGATGGACAACCGTGCGTGCGTTGACATTGAACGCGCAGTGCGCCCGGTCGAATGATTGCCAGGGGATATCGAATTTAATAAGGGCATGAAACATAGCGATATATTTTCATATTTTCTAAAAAATTGTGATGCATTTGAAAAAATAAACATTGTGATAAAAATAGTTTAATATATTTTACATGAATTTATGTAGATATGATTTTGTGAAAAGTAAGTTTAGCAGATATAGCAGAAAAGCTTAAGCGGTCGAATCTCGGGCAGTTTACTCTACCTGATTAAAACATATATTACATTGTCCTTTGGGCTTTCAGATTTTTGGTTATTTGATGAAAATCAGTTTGATTTGGCTAGAAATGTTGTCAAACTCACAAACATTTCACTCCTGAATCAGGTGCGTAGCCAGGAGGGACGATGGGGTGGTCGCCCCCCCCCCAAAAAAAATGCCACCAAAAAAAAAGAAAAAGGAAAGAAAAAAGGAAGAAAAAAGGCATGAGCGATAAGAGAAAAAAGTAAGAGAACGTAAGAAGAGCGAAAGTAAATAAGGAACAGTGAAAAGAAACGGAGCTTCCGTGCTTCGTGCGAGAGGGAAGAAATTCCCCCCTCTCTGCACCCTCCCCCCTAGGGAGCGCGCTTTACACGCTCAGTAAGTGATTCACACGCACTACCGCCCCCCCCCCCCCCCCCCCCCCCCCCCAATAAAAATCCTAGCTACGCCACTGGGCTGTGTTTGCTTGCACACTAATGAATACAGCGCGTGCACCCCAGTCCCTTATTCTCCGGGTTTGCCAAAGTTGGGAATGAACATGATGAACCCAGCCTGGCAAACCCGGAGAATAGGGGCCGGAATGCGCGCGCTGTATTCATTTGTGTGCAAGTAGATGTAGGTCAGTGGTGGCAGGGATGATCTGCACAAGATTCGACGGTGAAACATTTGTGAGTTTGACAGCATTTCTGGCCAAAATCAGATAGCCAAGAGGACAATGTAATATTATCAGAACATGAAAGCCAAGAGCAAATGTAATATTATCAGAACATAATTTTTTTACCTGATTAAAACAATTTGAACTCAATTATGGACTTGTCACATACCTTGAGTTTCGGCTATCTTTGCAGATCTCTGCACTGTATAAATGGCACGTGCGTATTTTCCGGCCACTATTCTCCGGGTTTTGCCCCCAGCCCAGGACAGAAGTGGTATGCTTCATTGGACCACTCACACAAATTGCAAGGTTATGAATAAAGTGTTGGGCTATGTCCTGAGAATGCTACTTTGTGGTCTGGGTTATTTTGTTTCAAGTGATTGGAATGAAATGTAGTAAACTGCAGCAGTATGTGCAAGGCTACTTCTAGCAAAGTTGTTGTAACTACAGCACTCACACTAGTGCTTGGTTATACTAACCTCGCACAACAGACGTGCTGTAGCATGCAAATTGCTGACAAAATTAGGAAAGTAGTGTTCTACCAATGATTTTTTTTTGGACAGAGGAGCAAGAGCTGTGTCACCAGTGATTAATGTTTTTCAAAATTCACTTGATCAAGATAATTTACATCCAGTTGGATGAATGGAATGGAAATAGGATAATCACACTTGAATGCATTTGAGTCCCTATGGCATGCCAGTCAATAGTAAGAGCAGGATAAGCTCTTTCATCTGGTATCAAATTTGTCATGATAGCACAAATATTTCTTGAGATATCGTAGATTTTTATGACTTTTGTCAAGTGAACATTTTTTTTGTGGAATTGCCCAGGTGTATGTAAACTTTTGATCCCCAGTGGTATAGCCCATCATTTCAAGCCTTTTAAAGTGGTTTTTGAAAAGCATGTTATTTTTGTTCATTTTTGTTCCATTCATCTAAATTTACAGCAAAAAGGCAAATTTAAAATGCTTCTGGTAAGGAAAAGTGGGCAAATATTAGTTTAATGATTGACATAAATTTTTGCCCAAATATTAGGTTTTTAGAAGAAAATCACACTGAGATGTACATGTACTTCAGCCCTAGTGAGATGCCAGTCAGATGAAAGAGCATGATAAGTTCTTTTGTTTGATACCTAATTTGTCATGGTAGTACAAATATTTCTGAAGATATAGTAGATTGTATGATTTTGGCAAGTGAACATTTTGTATGGAATTGGCTAGGTGTATGTAAAGTTTTGGCTCCAACTATTGAAGAAGTTACAATTTGTATGATTAACTTGCACATGTGTGAGTGGGAAGTTCATTGTAGTGGAAAGTACATGTAGGTAATATAGAGCATCAACTTGATGGTAGCTTGCTAGTACATGCGATTTTGCACTTATACATGTATAGCTTGTATGGGTCAATAGGCTTCAATAGCTTTTGTGTGTATTAGCAGAGACTGGTCCAGTTAGATAATCCATACATGAGATGAAAATGCTTATTTAAGATTTCACTTTCAACTCTGGACCCCCCCCCCCCCCCTCACAAATTGTAGCATAGTAGAGTTAAGAGTTGAAGAGTCCCTGAATCAGGTAATCTAGCAAATTAAAGCTTGCTTAGAGCATTTTTTTTTTTTAGTACTGCAACAGTGAATGTTTGACACAGTCCCACATAGGCATAGGCCTAGGAATGGCAATTTTGACACTCAAGATATTTTCCATTGGTATGAACCAGGGTTATCTTGTATTTGATAGATTCTATTTAATGATTCAATGTCCTTATCCTTAATGACATAAGAATCTTTAAATCCATTCAGTGTTCTTTAAGGTGTTTGTTGTTAACACTCTTGTTTTCTCTCTATTTCCCTTTCCTTTTAAAGTTTGTGAAGTGTGGTTTTGCAGGAAGCAACTTTCCAGCCCACATTTTTCCCTCACTGGTTGGAAGACCTATCATCAGATCAACTGCTAAAGTTGGTGACATCGAGATCAAGGTAAGTTAGAACTCACTGAGCAGTGAGTAACAATTGAGAAATAATAGTAATCTAGATAAAGATGCTAGGAGTACCAGTGACCTAAAGATATGAAGTTAAAGCTCATGAGC
This sequence comes from Echinometra lucunter, assembly GCA_029962745.1. Classification (NCBI taxonomy): domain Eukaryota; kingdom Metazoa; phylum Echinodermata; class Echinoidea; order Camarodonta; family Echinometridae; genus Echinometra; species Echinometra lucunter. Next base: position 40,700,890 of record CM057152.1, read on the forward strand.
TTTAAATGTATTAAAAGCTCATATTTTGAATATATAGTGACATGAAAACTCAAACATGTAGATCAAAATGTCTCTTGTTGATTGGTTACCAGGTTTGATAATCTCTAAACAGGCTCTTCTTGTCATCATTAAAGTCAGTGCACAATTTTCAATTGCAGAAGGATTGCATTTTTAGATAAGAAAATAATGAAAATTACTTGAAAAAAAAAAAGAAAAGAAAATCTAATGATAATTGCAGCTCATTTCTAGTAGATTAAAAAAAAAAAACATGGATTCTTTCATGCAAATGTGTCTTTCTTTTCATGTCATTTCATTTGTATGACTAAATAATCATTTTGCTGAAATAATTCCAATGTATTTTTTGCATCATTTGTGCAATATTTATGGAATGAGAATTGCAAAAATACTGTATATAGAATTTGATGTACCACAATATTTCACTTAGCACCCATGGCAGACAATTTTGTTAAATTATAAACTTCATTAGCTTTTACCTGTTTCCAGAGTGTAATGTAATTTTGCCATTTCTGAAAGAAATAATTTTTATTTGGTTATTTCATAGATGATAGCATCTTTTCAAATCTAATGAATGTTATTATTCATGATCTTTTAGAAGAGGCTTTCTTCATCTTTCATTTTCTACACTCACATACACTTATTTTGTTTGTATTATTATTTCTTTATTGCTTCCAGCTTAATAAGGTACAGTCTGACTCTCTTTAGAATTTATTGTTTTTGTTTTTATTCCTGTCCATGGTTCTTTTTTTTTCTTTTTTTCTTGGAGTGGTGTAACTTTGTTTTCATTGGTGTTTGAATGTTTTCTTATGCTTGTAAGTATTCTATGCCCTGTGTATAATCTGAACATCCCATTTTCCTCTTACACTGTGAGTGCAGAACATTTTGCTTTTGAATGTCAGTTTATGATACTGTTCTATTGTGACCCATTTTTTATTATATTACAGTCAGCCACTATATTCAATGTTGACAAATATATACATTTTATAATTCATTAGTTCCATTATTATGCACTTTTACAGCAAGCACGAAAAGGCTGTTTGAGTTAGCCTTTGAATATTTCTCCAAATTATTTGCATGAATAAAATGATTTACAAACACTATATTAACCAAAAATGTAATAAGTAGAAAGAGAATAAAGTGTTGAAATTTAGAAGTAAGGAGTTTGCGGAAAAGATAATGATTTCTCTCGCGTCCAATGTTTTACCTGATCTACCCTTACTCCTTTGTCATTCTTGGCTATGAATCTGCATGCCTGAAAAACAGAGTTGGTAAACTCTTCCTGTACATGTATTTCCTGAAGAAAAAAAATTAGAACATGTATGTGTGCTTTGTCTTGTAAATAGTGCTTGATATTGAAATTTTTTCTCTTATGCATTCTTATTCTGCATGCTCTCTTATTGATATTTCACAAATCTTTCATGTTATTCACTGTTACAGTGTGATGATGCTTTTGAAATAATATTTCAAGCTAAAGTTCAATTTACAAATATCTTCTCACATAATATCTATCATCAATCAGTATCTTATATAGGCATACACTTTCTCCTTCACTTACATAATTTGAAACCTTGGTGTTCCAGCTTGAACTGTTGACTTGTCAGAAAAAAAAATAGTGAGAAAATACAGGTAGATTTAATTTGTGTTTGTAATCTGCATGATTGTCAGTTGTTTTGCTGTGAATTCAAACTGAATGATACATGTACCATGAGCATTGAATTTGGTGAAGTAATTTTGATCCTTTTCCAAAAAAATACATTCAATTTGAATTGTGCATGTTTTTGGTGACCAATGAGCGCTGAATAGTGTCAGAAATGGCATTTCATAATATGAAGTTTTGAGGGAAGCCCATTGATGCGTGTCAATAACGAAACATGCCATATGAAAGGCCATTCCGGACACCATTCCGGACACAAAAACATGCAAAATTTCAAAATGACTGCATTTTGAGAAAGGGGCAATGAATCAAAATTACTTCACCAAACTTAATGATCTTGGTACCATTCTCCTCGATTGAAGATGCTTTACCCACTGATGTAGAAAGAGTATTCTACTTTTTGAAGGTAAAGTACTGAAAATCCGCCATTCCGCTTTTTCTGGGACACCTGCTATAGTCCAGTGTCTGACAATGAACACTTGGCAGCAAGGCAAACTCGCAAGTTATTGTGTTTTCTTCTCTGCAAAGTGACTACCTGCACTGTCTGCTGTCTCAAGATCACTGAGAGATGAGGCTTGTTATTTTATGAATAATTGTAAATTTATAAGAAAACAAGTGCTAAATCGTCAGTCCTTATGATTAATACATCGATGCATTCATTCACTGCTTGTCTATGATTTGCTCTGCCTCCACATGCGACAAGCAAATGACAACAGCATGTTGTTCTGTGCTGGTGCAAGATGATATAAAGCAGCTGTTGTGCTCACCAGTTCACTAATTGCCATGTAACATCACTCCGGCATAAACATGAAGAGTGGAAGACATTGACTCGTCGGCAAATTTACAAACAATTTTGTAAATGCCACAAGTAAATTCAGTAGCAAGAACCTAGACATTTCGGAACATGGCTTATTCACAAATAAGACAAAAATGGAACTTCTCAAGGCGTCTGTTCCATGATCTCTCTCTTCTTGCCTTTGAGTACGAAAATAGCATCACTCCTTTCAAGAGCAAGAGATCAACTATTCAGATTGGTTACTTTACTTAGAAAACTTTCGTCTTGCTCTGGCAACAAAGTAGTTGTCACCTAACCCCCCAAAACATTCACATAAATAATAAAGTGTTTTGGAAACTGCATTCTTTGAATAGAAATTTATTTGCCAAGTTAATGTCGATACATTATTTGAAATAGGAAGTAATTTTTTTTTCTACTATAGCATATGCGGCCTGCGGACCTATTATAGGGCATTATTTTGTAACTCTTGGAAAGCTTCTAAGCTTTGCTCACCCACCCCCACGAGTGGCAGCACAAGTCCCTGACATGCATGTAATTTCTTTCTGGCAAGAAGCCTGCATGCATGTATCATTGTAGTACATGTAAAGAACAAAACTTCTGATCCAGAAATATGAAATAAAAAAGGTGATTATACGGAAACAGGAATAATTGTTGCCGATGAAGTCACTCATTTGTTTTCTAAGTTTTCTTTTCCTCTTTTTTATTATCAAACCTGATGTACTTTTCTATAATTGCTACTTTTCCTGTTGGCAGCTTGTCACAATGTTTAGTTTTGAAATTTGCAATCTGTTGAAGCAAAACAGATCAAACAGTTTGACTTGGTTATTCTTGACAGATGGCTATTAATCTAGTCAGTGTATTGATTTTCTCATTGAAATGATAACATTTTCTCATTCACTTGTTGATATCTTGTCTGACTGTAGGATTTAATGGTTGGTGATGAAGCCAGCCAGCTCAGGTCTATGCTTGAGGTCAATTACCCTATGGAAAACGGTATCGTCAGAAACTGGGATGACATGAAGCATGTATGGGACTACACGTTTGGTGAACAGAGGTTGAATGTCAATACAAAAGAATGCAAACTTCTTCTCACAGAACCACCTATGAATCCAACCAAGAATAGAGAAAAGATGGTTGAGGTAAATATTTGGAGATATTTTTCCTTCCTTTCTTGTGTGTGTTAATTTGATTTTTTTTTGGGGGGGGGGGGGGGTGGGGGTACAGTTAATTCTGCACATAACATCCACTATGATGTACAAATACACATGGAAAAAGTTTTTTTTTAATCTTTTATTTGAACCCTTGTACAGCTATCTATCCAAATACATCTAGGAAACAAAAAAAAAACCACAAACTTATATTTGTTTTTTTCTCGTTCTAACTTCACCCCAAAATGCAATTCATTTATTCATTGTTCTAATTCTTTTTCACCTGTACGAAACCAGGAAATATATGCATGTTACATGTTACATGTATGCTCAGTTTATGAACAACCTGTTTATATCACAATTTTTATCTGAACTTCTTTCACTCTTGTTACCAAAAGAGCTTACATGTACTTCCTTTTTTGCAGACTTGGACAAGGAAGTGATCACTTTGTAAATGGGAAACTACAGCTGTATACTGCTCATACTGTCATATGCTTACAGTAGTAAAATTGAAATTTAAAGGGAAATGCTTAGTAATCTTATTTGATAAAGTTATAATAATGGTGTATCCTGGAGGATCAGAATGTGTTTTGGTTTAATGAACTTTGGCACATAATCTATATTGTTTCTCTCTCCTCTCCACACCACCACCCCCCCACACCCACAGGTCATGTTTGAAAATTATGGATTTGCAGGAATCTACATTGCTATTCAAGCTGTTCTTACATTGTATGCCCAAGGTATGTACATAGTAGGAACTAAAAAGAAGGGAAATGCATTGTTTATCAGTTTTTGTGAGGGTGGGTTTTTTCCTTTTTTGCCCCCTTTTTTTTTTTCTTTTTTTTGTTTTTTGTTTTTTCTGTTTAACTTAACTTCTTTTGAAATGTGAAAGGTTCTTAAAGGAATCTGCCAGAGTGTTTCTTTTATCATATACATGTAGTAGTCTATAAATGCAGATATGAGGATGACTTCAATAATCCATATTTATTGATGAGGAATTAATAATTTCATACCTCTAAGAAGTGCTGAATGTCTGCATTCTAGATTTTTACTTCAAGGTAAAGTTTCAAGAGTGATTCTGCTATACTCTTTTCTTATGAGAAAAAGATTAACTAATCTTATTTTCATTTTGTGGTGATGGAACAACTATCTTTGTTGCTGATTGGCATTAATATTCAGAGTTATTTATTCTACTCATTTTGATTGCTAACATAATAAGTGATTATTTATTAAACTTTGTAATGACGGTATGAAGTTTAAGACATCTGACTTTATTAGCAGATGTAAATGGACTCTGAAAATAATCAGTAGTAATGATCCTGAAGATTAAGTGACCTTTTACTGTCAGAAGTATATCTAAGATTATAAAGGCCACCTATTTCTAAAGACTACAATGTCTGTTTCCTTTCAAACAATGCTTGCCATTAAAATGTGTGTTAGAAGAAGCCTGTTAGACCATATGCCTTTGAAGACTGCTTTTTACAAGATTTCACTGTTACTGTTTTCAAAGTTTTGGCATGAATAAAAAAATATGATCTTATTTTTCACCCATAGGTCTTCTGACAGGTGTAGTAGTTGATTCCGGTGATGGTGTGACCCACATCTGTCCTGTTTATGAAGGTTTCTCTCTTCCACATCTTACCAGGAGATTAGACATTGCTGGTCGAGATATCACGAGATACCTCATCAAAGTAAGTATCCAGTGTAATCAATATACTTGTTTATTCACTTATTTATTCATTGTAGTAAAGCATGGAACAACCTTAATGCCAGGTTTACACTGGGCCACGATGTCCATCCTCTCTACGATTAAGAAAACAAAGCGTTGAGCTCCATGATTTATTCTATGACCTTTCTTGCTCAACAAGATCCCCTGCGATGGCGAATTAAGGACTTTTATGCTATGTAAAGCTCTTTTGCTGCCTGTACTATGCTCTACTACGATTCCCATGTTCTGTCATGCTCTCAAGATTTGGCATCAAATCTGAAAATTTTTAACTCTAAAAAATTTTGTCATCACGCCTTTTATGATTCTACCAAGCTTCCTCAAGATCATCATAATTCAACCCCACGACCCCCCCCCCCCCCCCCCCCCACGCTCATCGCGATTCTCTTAAATCCTGGAGATCGTGGAACATCCAAGAACATAACACAAGATGATTCAAAATCTTATCTAATCGGTGCATGACCGTGGCTCATCGTGTGTCAACCCAGCATAACTTTCCTAATCAACTTTCCCCGTCCTGAACTATTTGGCAGTTTTCTGATCAGCACTCCTTAGTCCTTTTGTGGATGAACTCACAGTATTTACTATTAATAATCTTTCTCTTGTTGTAGTTGCTTCTTCTGCGAGGTTATGCTTTCAACCATTCTGCAGACTTTGAGACTGTTCGAACAATGAAAGAGAACCTCTGCTATGTTGGGTAAGTCATTTGAATTTCCAAAGAGTTTTTAATAGTCCTGCCTCAGTTGCTGAACATTTCTTTTTCAAGGTAACATCATTTGGTCTGCAAGTTTGGTGTAAAGAGAGCTGTTTTATTCACATATCTGTCCTGTCTGACAAATTTTATTTTGGAATTACCTTATAGTGAATTTTTTTTAGAATGTTTAGTAAATCTGTATTGATAATATGCCTAATTTTACGAAAAAGTCCATTTAAAAAATTGATTGCCCTCTGTCATAGCAATGCCATTCATTAATTTTTAGTCAGTATCATTATTTGTCCAATTTAAGACTCCATCTCTTTTTATAATTGTGGTCTACCCTTAAATTTGTTTTGAAAATGAATTTTTGTTGATTTGTTTATTTGTTTACTTGTTTGTATTTGGCCCTCAGGTACAATGTTGAGCAAGAGCAAAAGCTAGCATTGGAGACAACAGTACTGGTGGAAAATTACACAGTAAGTACTGCTTCAAGATCTTGGTTTAATAGGAATTACAAGTCTCACAAAAATAACAAAATACAATGTGATTCTGGATATTTGTATACTTTAAAAAAAAAATCAAAACAAAAAAGTACAGGAATGTTCTGGAAATTCACTCTGTGGAACCATGTTAGAAATGTGAGAGAAAATAAGATCATCCAGGTATTTATATCTAATTCAGTAAAACTGTTACAGTCTAGCTTGCCTTTGCAAAATGAGTTACTAGGGCACATTCATTAGACATGGAAGTTTATGACACAAATCATAAAGCCTCATTCTTCTGCAATGTGGTAAACTGCCTTCAGTAATTGCTTGGGGAAAATAAAGCAACATACATATGCATAGTGTGCCCCACATTTTTGTATTTCATAACAGAGTGAGCATGCTCAGGGGGCTTTATTATGCACACATAATTTTCCTTACTCTCTCTTGCCATCATGTGCACTCCAAATAGTAGTTATTTTGCCATAGCAGTTTACATTGCCATGTGTGAACAGACCTTGACCAAGGTTTGATATTGTCTACAACATTTCTACAGCTTCCTGACGGACGTCAGATCAAGGTTGGAGGTGAGAGGTTTGGGGCACCTGAAGCCCTCTTCCAGCCACAGCTTATTGACCAAGAATCAGTAGGAATCTCAGAGCTTCTCTTCAATACAATCCAGGTTTGTTACTTATACTTAAATCATGTCTTCAAATCTAAATCTCTGTCAAATTACATGTGCCTTATAATGAAAACTAATTAAGTAACCTTTGTATATTAAAGCTCATGTATGAAAATGACAGGGAAATGGGGGACAAAATGGAACATGCTAATATTGTGCAATATTTTTCTACGCGCATGCAAAGATTCACGTGCTGGATAATGTCATATTCTATCCATGGTTTCGAATGTTAGAGACATTTGCTCCAAATAGTTACCTGTAAAAGAAATCACTGGATGGCATATCGAATGACCACCTCACCCATGTCTCCTGTAGTACAAGGAGAACGATGTGAGGCTTTATTTAGCATGCTTCATCCTACTTTTCTCATGCTGCCTAAACTGTATATTAACTATAAGATAAATGATGTGCTTTGGTCCTATTTATTTATTTTATTCATTTATTTCTCTTTTTTTCAGTAGGGTGGCTCCATCAGTGATTAAACACTGTTTTCTGTGGAGGCCCTATGTCTTTTATCATGGTACACTTGAGTTTGAGGGGGGATGCTTCTTTTCTCCCCTTTAGCCATGTCTCCTTGTCACCTAGTAAATGAAATGATTCAGTTTTTAGTTAAATTTAAATGCATTGCCAGACATAAGGATGACTTTCATCAACCTATGTTATTCATGAGGAATATTTAAAATACCTCTAAGAAGTTCTGAATGTCTGATGAAAAATGCACAACAGAAATTTACTGCATACATCACTGTTTTCACTTACTGTGTTTCATGAATTAAAGTACAACCTGCATACAGTTTTCACACCAAGTTACATCAACATGCTTTCAAAACCCAGGGATTGATCATACATCCTGGGTCACAATTTCCATAAAATCTGGTTGAGCACTCACAAAAAAGAGAAAAGTTCATCAGACTTGTTGGTGCGTATTTGAATAAGAATGCTCTGACAAGCTAAACAAAAAAAGAGGAAGGGTCAGACTCCTGTGACCTTCCCCCTCCCCCTCCTCCCCCCCCCCACCCCACCCCTCCCGATCTGCCTTTGGAACCCAACTGCCAGTAAGGAGTTAATCATATCCCTTGTAATGAATGAATTGCTTGATTTCAGGCTGCTGATCTGGATACCAGAGCAGAGTTCTACAAACATATAGTGCTATCAGGTGGTTCCACCATGTACCCTGGCTTCCCATCCCGTCTGGAGAGGGAGATCAAACAACTTTACCTTGAGAGAGTCCTGAAGGGGGACACGTCCAAGTTATATGTGAGTAGTTTCTCTCATTATACTATCATTGTGCAATACATGCTCTGGTGACAACTGCTGTATGTTTAATTTCCAGCACTAACTGAATTTGTAACTTGAGCCTTGGACCAAGCACTCTAACCTTAACCATAAATCTAACCTTCCATCTTTTAATGAAAAAAAACCAAAAAACAAACTAGATGAATCTTCGACCACGCGTGGTAGAACTTTATGCCTCCGCCATTACGAGATCAGAAATAAATGGCACTTCATGTTGCTTTATTTTCATTTATACAATGACATCTTTGACCTTGACCTTTGACCTTGTGACCCCCAAATCTAATGAGAGCATTGCCCTTTCCATATGCATACATGAGCCAAGTTTGTTGAACCGTCAAATGGTTACTGAGTTATCATAAGAACTAACCATTTCTATGTACATAATGACCTCTATGACCTTTGACCTTTGACCTTGTGATCCCCAAATCTAATTAGATCATTGTCCCTTCCATGTGCATACATGAGCCAAGATTGAAGCCAATCTGTCAAATGGTTCTTAAGTTATCGCGAGAACGAGCCATTTTTATGTGTATTACTACCTCTATGACCTTGACCTTTGACCTTGAGATTCCAAAATCTAATCAGATCATTGTCCCTCCCATATGCATACCTGTGCCAAGTTTGAGGTTGATCGGTCAAATGGTTGTTGAGTTATGGTGAAAACGAACCATTTCTATGTACATAATGACCTCTATGACCTTTGACCTTTGACCTTGTGACCCCAAAATCTAATCAGATCATTGTCCCTTCCATGTGCATACATGAGCCAAGTTTGAAGCCAATCTGTCACATGGTTCTTAAGTTATCGCGAGAACGACTCATTTTTATGTGTATTATTATCTCTATGACCTTGACCTTTGACCTTGAGACTCCAAAATCTAATCAGATCATTGTCCCTCCCATATGCATACATGAGCCAAGTTTGAAGTTGATCCGTCAAACGGTTCTTAAGTTATCGCGAGAACGAAAACGGGACGGACGGACGGACGGACGACCCGAAAACATAATGCCTCCGGCAACCACCTACGGTGGGCGGAGGCATAAAAAACCCAGAATGATCATGGAAGTTGTCACTGAAGCACTGTTGGAACTCTGAAAATAGTTGTCTTTTGAAAACAGAGATTCTGGTTTGAAAGAAATGAACAAAAAAACTGATACTCATTTCTCAGTTGGTGTTGCATTTACTCAATCTCATTTGATATGCCTCGTAAAGGATATGAGAAGTCAAATGTATGGATTTTTTCACTTCTCAAAACACTGTCAAATCCCTAATCATTCCTGTGAAATATCTAGGACTGAGACCATTTCCCTCTGAGAAATCCCAACATATGTCATGAATACAGAAACATCATTTTAAAGGGGGTACCCAATGCTGAAACAATGTTAGCTTATTTAAAAGAGCATGATTTTATTAGCAGAAAATCATCGGCCTAAAATTTTTTTAAAAGTCGTGTTGCCAAGGAAACCTCCCAAATGTGGTAAGATTTCAGGATATTTTTGACCCCTCAGCTGTGACCCAGTTTCAACTGGGTACCCACTTTTATGTCAAAATGATGTCAAAGTGGGTACCTTGTCGTGCACTTCTAGCAAAATGCGCGCAAGGTATAAAACACATTGTACAGTCTAGCGCGCAGCACAACTGCAGTGCGCGAAGCTGGGTACCCACTTTGAAGTCATACCTCATGCTCAAATTTTGGGGTCAACTCTTGACTTTTTATGAGAAAATTATTCAAAATGCATTGATTTCGATTAAAAATCATCAAATTTTTAATGTTATTCTTCTTAGAATTTTATTCTCGATCATATATCAATTTTTTTTTACCATTGTGTAATCACTTTAAGCCACTTCCTAAAAAAACTTCTTTTTGTATTCTTCAAATAGAAATTCAAACTGAGGATTGAGGATCCACCACGACGTAAGCACATGGTGTTCCTGGGTGGAGCAGTGCTAGCAGAAATCATGAAGGACAAAGACTCTTTCTGGATTACAAGAGAAGAATATCAGGAGAAGGGACTTAATTGTCTTGAGAAACTAGGTGTCAAAAAGTAGACCCACACTTTCAGCTTAGCACTTTGTCAGCTCACTGCAAAAAGGGTGCTATGTCCATGTGTTACAGTGCCCTCTTTGCATTGAGGTGATATGTTTATATTTGACCTACCAGCTCTCATTCCTTGTAAAATCCCATTACTTTGTGTCAGGATCGAGTAGGAGGTTCTGTGGTTCATCTTGTGAGTTGAGAAGTTATTTTTTGTAGAGGAGACATATTCTGTCATGTTTATCCTCTCTCTGACAGTACAGATTATTTATATATTATGTTCTTGTAGGTTTGGTTATTCAACATTCATTACTACAATTACTGGGTTTGATATTGCAAATTTATCAACATAAACCCCTGTATCATCACATTTTGCTTTAGAAATGCAATACATATCGGAAGAAGCAGTGGATACTGCAATAAAGGTGTATGATTTTTACATTGAATATATGTGTAAATCGTATCTATTCCTATGTCTTCTTTATCAAATACTGTTTTGTTTTATGTTTTTTAGGGGTCATTTTTCTGTGTTGGAATGAATATGGTATATATATATTACCCATGTCTGCTAACTTTTGTTTCTTCTTTTAAATTCTGGAGAAATCGAAGCCTTATTAACACTTACTTTGCCATGACGAGTTCATCTAATATGGCTCTCTTTTGAAACTTTTTTTATTCCAGATTTAAGAATTGTTGATGCATGGTGAATAAACAATGTTAAGAATGTCCCTGGGGCAAATTTGAGGTAAAACCAGAATGAAAAATCTTCAGAAAGCTTTTCACTTCTCATTAGTCTAGTTTTACTACAATTTGGAAGGGTCATAGTAAATGGTGATCTACTATTGGGTATATCAAATCTAAGAGGTTTGAAAGCTGGTATGTCTTCACGAAGAATTTATATTAAAGATTTATCACTTTTACAATGACTAGACCAACTGACAAATTTGTCGTTCTGCATTTTACTGTACAGATGTTTTTATGATCGTAGATATGATCTAAGATAGGAAACTCTGATCACTAGATATGCATACATGTTCCCATTGAATAATATGTTCATTGTAGCTTGCTCTTAGTGTGATTTTGATAAAGGAATGAGGAAGTGACTTTTGTCCATTTATTTCAGTAGAAAAAAAGGAAGAGATGCATTAAAAATGCATTGAAAATGCATTTTTTAAACCAAAGATCCATTGATTATCTGCATCTGAGGTCATATGTTGCTCCCATTTTTCAAAATTTTTGACTGTCTACTTATTCCATGCTTCCTTTATTGTCAGAGATTTGAATGTTATATATATATACATTGCTCTTCAAGTGAAACAAACTGTGCACTAGGAATCTCATATAAACTGAATGTTAAATAGCTTTAAAATGGGGTACTTTATAATCAGAATTCATTATCATATCTTCCTGCACATCCACTTTATAGAGGTAAGAAGAAGCTGATTATACCAAAGGCAGATATTTCTTGTCATCTCCTTAGATTTTATATCATTATTATTTCATATAATATTCAACAATCACCAATAAAAAGAAAACAGTACATGATTATAATATTCGGTGTCCATAAGGAATCAGTTTCTGATCAGTTTATTGGACTTTGTTGGAGGAAATCAGAGGATTAACCCCAAATGTATTAACATTTGGTATTGATAGTAAAGCTTGGTGCTACTATTAAATTGGGAGGAGGTAGGGGAGGGGATGAGCTGGCTTTATGTAATTAATGTATCATGTATGGGTAATTGTGAGTATATAAGGCTTACTGCAAGTGCACGACACTCTTTGGACAGTTAGTCTTTGCAAGCGAAATTAGAAGTATTAAAAGAGATCTCGTTTTTCGTCAGTCGTTATTTCTCTTCATGTCATGTCATGGCCTTTGTTGAAAAATGGTGAAGAGCTTCCATTTTATCAAAATTCTACCACGCCATTACAAGACACGAGTGATCACTATCACAATTTATACTGTTCATAAGTGTTGATTTTCTGTCACATCATTTCCAGTCATTGCATGATTACTTGCCATATTATTTGATTCCTGCGTCTCTTTTTCTCTAAAGCTACTCTCCACTCAGCTTGTGCGATTTTGAAGATCATCTGATGAATAATTTGTGTATATTTCCAAATAAAGAATAAAGAGCATAGCATTTTAGATGTTGCTTTACACAAAAGGTCAAGTATGGTGGTTCTGATTAGCTATTGTAAATCTATATAATGTAAATTCTTTTGATATATATTTTGCACATAGATTTGTTTTATATGTAATCCTTTTTTTATAATATTGCAATTGGAGGAATGCTTCAACTGCACCTTTCTTTCAAACTCTCTCCTGTGTGTTATGCTTCAAATAGAGAAAGGGATGAGACACACAAATCTTTTTCTATGATGTGATATGTCTTGGAAGACCATGTGCCTTCGCCAAGGGAAATGCATCAGAGGTAGTTGCGTGATGTTGGGAACCTTTGTGAGAGGTGGTTTTAGGAGTTGGCCAACATTTAGTCTCGTGTGTAGTTATAAAGATAACTGGGGAAGTATATCCATTAACATTGTCACGTTACATAGCTGTCTGTGTCCACAATGAATACTTTGTAGAATACTTAATATTGATATTTGAAGAAAGTTTATTGATAATAAAATGAAAAGCATTATACATAGCATAGAATAGTGTGTTATGTTTTTCTTGGCAAAGTTGTGAGCATCGAAGAAATGGTTGAATAGTGACTTTCTCCCTTTTTTATTGTAGTGTTACATTTTTATTTGATATAGAAAATTGCAAACTCAAAATGTGATATAAATTGACATTTCAAGTTTAGATGCATTAGTCTATGTCCTTCACATATGTGAGTGTTATTGTGTATGTGCTATAGCGCAAAAATAAAATGTAAGGGCAATGTTTGCAATATAAATTGTGACTGAAAAGGCCGATCACCAACAGTTAAATCAGGAAGAAACTGTAGAAAAATGCAAATTATACTGCAAATATCACTGTTTCATTTCATTTGGGTGAAAAATTCTATTCTCTGAGACAGTTTGCGAAAATTTTGATGAGTTATCTACCATTGCCATGCATTGACAACTTACAAAATTGATTATTAAAGATAATTTAAAAACGAGTTTCTGTTGCACAAATTTTGAAGGAAAAGTGAATAATGGAGAAGTTGGGCTATTATTTTTAGAGAAAAATGAATATGATGAAGAACTGGAATAGGTTGGTTCACAAATGCTACTAATACAATAGCATCTAAAGAATACTGATCTAACCCCTCACCTATCAAAGATGAAATACATGTGTAAGTTTTTTAGGCTGGTATGACAAAAACCTCAATTTTTTTCAGTCTTGACTGTGTTTGAATGTAATCTAGCGCCATCTTTAGTCTACAACATTACAGTGTATAAATTTATCATAATTTTTAACTTTCAAACATTGAGCTCAAATACACTATAATTTGAATCAATTCTTTGGCAGAGGATATTTCTTTCAATAACCTTCGCTAAGGCCCAGGCTGAAAGGCTAGCTGTAACCATATCCATAGCCCTTACATTTTTTGTCCATCTTTAACAATAACACCCGTTTTATTGTATAGCTGATCATGATACTTGAATAATCCCACCCACTGATGGGTCGTACATCACTTAATTACAGTTAAACGTCTTCAATTTCAGTTAAAATCCATTTCTAGTTTTATAATTTGTATTTGAAAATAATCTTACCCCCTCCCTCCATGCCCCTTCTCTCTCTCTCTTTTTCCCCTCTCCTCTTCACATCACTTTCTTTAAAAAATTACACTTTCATAGAATGGTTTCTTACTATAAATTCTTCTCTTTCCTTAAGTGTATATGTATGTATCAAATAATCCCTATGTGAAATAAATATTAACATTATTCGTAAGCCTACTTGAATACCCTATATTTGTCTTAGAGATTTGAATCTTGAATCCAAAAGATTATACCATTTCCAGTTAATTCTGCCAACACTTTTGCATCAATTCCTTTAAACTAAAATGATGTACAACAGACAAAGGCAGAAACACAGATATACAAAAAGTGATGACTTGAATGCTGACGTAGCTAACCTTGGAGAGAAAAACAAAACAACTATCCTAATCTACACACTGGTATTTAATCGTAAGATAGAATTACCTAGCCAACTGAAAAATACTAAAACATTTCCATCAAGCAAAACCCCTCCAGTAAATCAGCATAATCTCCATTTTATCCCTAAAGCACACAAAACCTTAAAGAAAATACAAGTTTATTTCCCACATGCCTTGGCATACTGAATGCTGCTGAGAAGCAGAATTTACTTAAGAAATCAACTCCTGTTCATTCCTGAAATATTTCTAAGTGTGATTACCATTGAGACTGTCAATCATCATGATTTTAACACCAGAAAAGCAAACGATCTGATCCTATAATCAGCAGATAATCACTCTGGTATATAGACAGATTATGAACAGGAGTGCGAAATGAAGGATATGTGAATAAGATGGACACCTGTCATCACCAGTAATGATCAACTATTCAACATCAGATCCTTCAAATTTTGTTTGTTTTACAGATTGTCCCTGCAACTCCTGTGAAAATAACTGGCACATTTAATTTACATTTTGTCTAATGATGAAAAGCAACATTTAAAACAAACCGAGATGTGAGCAATAATATGAAGAGTTCTTGTTGAAGAGTGAAAAACTTCTTAATACCTCAGTCATACCACCAAAGAGACTCAACACCGATTGTGCATGCATCAAATGATTTTTGGCCATTCCCATTGGGGTAATGTATTTTTTTGTTTGGTCTATTCTGGTGTTGGCCGTTTAGGTGTGACTAGACTCTTGTTTGTTGGTAGTCATTTGTGTTGCTGTACCATCCATATTTTGTAAGTTTTTACTATAAGCAGAACCATGAACACGTGCAGATATTGTACCTGAAATTTCAGTTCGTGCAACACATTGAAATCAATTATAGAAGGATGAATATGTGAATATGTGATGGAAACTACTATTAATGCATGGTAAAATTACAAACGGATGACAGATGAGGTACATATTCACGTACCTTTTTAAAGGGTTGTTCAGATACGAAGTGACATGTCCCTGCAACATTTTTGTGTACAAGTCAATGGGGTATGAGGCAACAAAAAAATGTCGCCAAGGCAGGACAAATGTTTTTTTTTTGCTGCCTCATCTATTTAAATTCCTAAAAAGGTGATACGAAATATGATGTCATGAGTTTGTCTACGCAAGTTTTGACAAAGAGTTCTCTTTTTTTTTTTTTTAGAGTTGATGCGTTAATGCATGTTCATTGAAATAAGTGCCACCACAATGTCGACTCATATGTTGCGGGATTTGATGCGGGGACATGTCGCCTCATATCTGAGCACCCCTTAATACTGTTAAACTAAAGAAGATCAAAATGGTAGAAGAGTGCTCTTCATTCAAAAGCAGTGGGGGCACAAGGATGTGTGTGTCCCTGATTAAACATGTATTCATACTAGTAATCGGTTTTCAAATTTTACTTGCTTAGAAATTTCTGTTCACTTGGTATACTGCCTCATTCTGTACAGACCAGACTAAATAACCCCTTTCTCTCTCTCGCTTTCCAAATATTTTGAAATGACCCTGTTAGACATGGCGATCCCTCCTCTTTTAGAGTGACAAGTTGGCAAGATTTAAAAAAAAACAGGCAAGATTTAAAAAAAAACACATTTGATATACATGTATTAGTGTTCCCTTACCCCTGGACCTGTTACAGTTGTGCAACTAGAACCAAAGAATTAATCATCAATACAAATATATATATATATATATATATATATATATATATATATATATATATATATATATATATATATATATATATATATATATATATGGGTATTGATATAGTGCACTTTATATTCCACATACTAAGAATCTTGCTGAAGGATTGGTCAAAAGTTAATCGTGTGATAAAGTGTAGTTTCCCCATCAATCATCACCTGATAAGAAAAGTTCGTCAACCCGTGATGATGGAACTTTTTTGTTTCGCTGATCACTTCAGCCCATAGAGTCACTACGCATCATCAATTATTTTGAGTACACACGAAATAAAAGTGCATTGTCCCTCTGATATTTTGTTCCATTTTTTTCCATCACATCCTATAATGATCACATTTTTGCTTGTTGTTGTTGTGAGTACACGCACGCGAAAAGAAAAATGTGTGAACGCTATTTCAGCGTAACATCACAGTAAAATTATGCAGTCGGCTGGAATTAATTCTTTCCATTTTTAAACCTTGATTTTTAAACCACAATTCTTCTTCTACATGTCCTAGAGAAGTGAAATATTCTCTTTCTTTCTATGCAATTAAATGGTTACAGATGAGGAATAAGCAAATAATCACCTTTTGGTTTCAGGCAATGTGACAAACTATCACTTCCTCGGCGATCTGGATTTAGCTACATCCAGATCACCTCGGAATTGATAGTTTGTCCATCACCTTCACCACGGTGATTATTGCTTAATCAATATACTCTACTGCGCTGTAATGTAACAGAACTCCCAACAATGCTTTAACAAAGAATTAATACATGTATCAACTTTTAATAAAAAAAAGTTGGTGCAACTTACTAAACAGTACTCTATCTCATCTGTAGCCATCAAATGATGATTACATTTTTAAAATAGAAATGTTTACTGAAATAAATGACACATGACACAAAAATATAATAAGAACACTGTATATGTTTCGTTTATAAATTAGCAAATTTATTACAAGCATTTCCCATTTTGTACACTAATATTGCTGAATCAATTTTAAATGCATAGACAAAATTTGCCTTAGTAAGTAAAAGCAATATTCTATTCAAAAGTCGACAAAGAGGGAAACATTTACATGGCAACTAAAGCAATATTTCTTCCACTACATGAAAAATTATTTTCTTACATAAGACAAACAAACCTTTGGCTTAAAAATTATAGGGTTTGTCACAAGGTGGGTAGAAGGAATGCAAGTTTGTGCACATGACTAGCAGAAACAGAGGAACAGAGAGAAGGAGAAATAAAGACACAGCGAGGGGAAACATGGAAAGTAAAAACAGGGAGTGTGAAAAATGGAATAATACAGAAATAACAGAAAAGAAGTACATATATGTTGCATGGGAAAGCAGAGGTAGAGAGGGAATGAGAGTGGGAAGGGAAGGGAGTAAAGGAAGGGGGAGGGAGAAGGGGGAGGAGGAGAGCTGGGGAAGGATGGAAGGAAGGACAGAGAGAGGAGAGAATGAATATTATTAGCAAAAATAAGAGGACGAGAGAGATATAGGGGAAAAAAGCAAAGGAGCCACACAATTTTCTACCAAGAGAAATAAAGAGAGAGAGAGAAAGAGCGAGAAATCTAAAAAGTTTAAATAGAGAAAAGTATGAAATAGTGAGGGTGAATCTATAAGAAAACAGTGAATAGGCAATGAACTTTGGAAGAGAAGTGATGAAAGCAAAGACAATTTTGAATAACGGTTTGAAGAACAGTACATGGAAAAATAACAGTCACTATATTTGCAAAGTGAAAGCATAGAAAGTGTGAGAATTACAAACAGACAGGAAGATAATGAAAGAGAGACAGAGACAGAGATGGACCAGAAATAGTAAACAATTTAAAACATGAGAAGCAACAATAGTTGACCTTTGGGACAAAAACAGTAACAAAAACATGAAAATTAAAAGAAAAACAGTAACAAAGCATAAATTAGCCTAAGCACATTTTAAGCAGTGGGAGTCTCTAGTAACAAGATTCAGAATGAATAAGATAGAAAGATGGCATTTAAAATTATATTGTATGAAAAGTCCTTAGATATGTCTTATTTTTCACAATATATTCTGATGATACAATGACAAAATTTAAAAAATGGAAAATAAAAAGATTTTCCAAATAAATAAAGCAATTAGGGTGCAGAAAAGAAGAAAATATTCCCAACATCTGATAGCGTAACATTCAAGGTTAGGACTAAGCCAATTAAAATAAGCTCAATATTGAATGAGTTGTGTATCTTTAATAATATAAACAAAAAGGAAATATTCTGGTGTAAAAGCTTTCTGCACATCACAATACAGCTCTCTATATACAGCACCAGTGAAAAGAGCGTTTGTAATGATGTTGAATAATAAAATGAATTGTATATTTCTAAATGTGCAACATGCTGCAAATCCCTTTGGAAAGATTTTCACTGTATACATAGTAAATGTGAAGAGAAACACTGTACATAAGTAGCTGGGCTACATTTCTGATACAACCACTGCCAATCATGAATATTTTCAACCTGAAATGATCATACATTTGATTGGCAGTGTTTATGGAATATCAGTAACTGAAAATTTTTAATCATTAACACTGTTCTGATGAAAGATTATGAATAAACATTATTCAGTGGGGAAGAAGGATAAAATTCATAGTGTTCAACTCATGTCTGAAATGTAAAGAAACAAATAAATCTGTTTAATCTGTTTATTTGTCCATCTATTAAGAGTTTCACAGACCCTATATTTCAGCAACACTGGGAGGGTGTTGAAGCCTTTTCCAGAGGGAGAGGAAAAAAAATACAAGAACAAAAACAAAAACAAATCTTTGTGGGGAATGAATATTTATCAAGAACAGGATGGCCTATGTCAGTTAGGCAGTAATGACATATCATTGTAACAGGACCTGGGGATGTTATCACAAAGCTGTGTGCAAATTACACGTGACTTTAAGAATGACTTGAATATGGAAAGCCAAATAGAATTCTCAATCATATTTAATCGCATAGGCTAAAGTTGAAATATTTATTTAGATGTACTTTATCACTATGAACAAAACATTTTAAAAGTGAAGTATAGTTTTTGCCAACAATTTAATTGAGATTATGAGAAATACAGTCACACTTTGTTAAAATAAGAGGAAAAACCTTGGGCATTTCATTTGGCTGTTCATAGTTAGGTTGTTCTGACAGTCATGCATAACTTAACACACAGCTTTGTGAAATACCTACCAGGTTGTCAGTATCCACTTATGTAAATGTACAGCCAGGGTAAAATAAAAGTGCAAATCAATATTATAATCAAAATAATTGAAATTGAATGGGTACATAAAAAATAAAACTCAAGCAATACTACTACTGATTGTCATTTTTATAGTCATCTGTATAAAAACGCAATTACAATTTTTACAGATCATCAAATGTCATATATAAAAAGAGTTGTATGATGGTGAGAAGGACAATATAGCCCCCTGAAATTTGGAGTATGATTTGTAAGGATGTAAAACAGTGGCCTAGATATCAACCGTTTCATAAATTAGCTGCTGATTATTCAAAATATTCCAACCATGATATATCTAGCATGAAGCATGATTCATGTTTCTTCTTGATATTAAAAATGGGTTCATGATTACAAGTTATTCTACGTAATTATTTTACCTCGCATTCCGTTTCAGAAAAGTATGGGAAATCTGCATCAATATGATGACATTGATGCTAAGGTATATGGAGTATATGAATACTTAGGGGAATAGTATGAGCATGAATAAACATTACCCTGTTATAAACTCTCCTCTCTCTTTTCTAAAAGAATATTATGGCACCAATTATTTCAAAATCAAAATAAAGAAATAAAAAGAAGCAATATTTTATATCATCAAGAATAATAAATTGGAAATTCAACTAAAAGTACAACTTTTTTGCAAAAAGGTACTTGCCTGAATACATTTTACATATAAAAGAGGAGAACATAAATCCTATCATCATATAAACAAATAAAAAGGCACAAAGTTGCAAAATTCAACACACAAATAAAAACAAACATAGCAAACAGAAATTTTCACAATAGCATTTTTTCTTGTTCTTTTAATCTTTGCCGTTCATGCTCAGACAGCCTTGCCAAATGAAATATATATATTTTATTATATCTATATATATATATTTACAACGTCCCTTTACAAAAGGGTCTAAGAGTCAAACATGCCAATTTATGTTTACATAAATTGGCAAAAACAATAATTTAAGAAAAAAGTGTACAAGATCTCATGTAAAGATAAAAAGAACACCTTTTCCATTACGTTTCGACAGAGAAGGAAGTGGTTCTTTGGAATATCCATGCAATGAGTTGTTAGTACCAGCTTTTGTGATGTAGACCGTATGGTACTTAGAGCCCACACTTGATCTACATATCGTTCTGTTCCCAAAATGTCTTGGCTTTTTTTTCCAGCACAGTGGTGTTGTTATACATCTTATCACTAGAATTGAACACCCTGCATTGTTAATATGCTTTGTTGACAAAGAGTGAATTATAGAAGAATTAAAAGCTGCTGAGTTACTAGTTAGTACTTTAATAAGTGTTTTTTTATTTCTCGGTTAGATGAATCAAATTCAATATATCTGCATTTATTCTCACAAGGTGAGTTAGAAGTGAGGCTAACTGCAATTATGTTATACTTTATATTGTTTTATTGATATAATATATGAATATTATCGGGGAACAAATTCCTGCAAATTTTTGAGTAGCTTGTGTTTGCAAAGGGAAACACCTTTTGTCCTTATGTTATCAACCCATGACGACCCAACACACAAAATAGTACTATTAAAAATCAATCCCGTTTCTTTCTTGCAAGACAAATGTAGCCATGGGACTACACAAGCTCAAGTCAATTCCAACGAACACACAAGTCAATTAAGCCATTCATAACATCAGCATACAAAAATATATGTGGTTCCTATTTCAACTTATCATCTTTAGTATCAATGAGATTTGTGTCAACATTGAGTCCACCTCCCACTATACACAGACCTTTGTTCAACAGAAAATCTGACAAAAATGCCAAAGTTATTCATAAATGGAAATTCAGTTAACTTATATCACTCATCAATCGAGTACAGAGAGTAAGTATATCATGGATTGTCTAAAAATTTACTTGGCACCGGAACAACTCATAGTTTTCTAATACTATTTCCCTCATCTGCAAACCATGTGCAAGTCTGCAGGCACAGCCATAGAAGTCAATAACTGCCATGATGCAGACTCCTTGCTGCATAAACCCATGCTTCTGTGGGACTTTGTTCATCCTCAGCCAAAGTAGAGTGCAATAGAGCACCGAAGCGATGACGTCACAAAAAACTTTTTTGGAATTTCAGAATTTCGGATACCATGTCTCGATGGAGCATGATGAAAAACATCCCCAGCCCAAATTTTATGGGAATCGGCTCATGTGGACCCGATATGAGGCCACATGAATACCTACCTGGCCCCATTGAAATCAGTGTAAATTGGGATAATTAGGCATTCATGTGGCCATACCTTGGGCCACTGTGAACCGATTCACGTCAAATTTTGTGTGTGGAGGTTTTTCATCATGCTCTGCTGGAATACAGTCATGAAAATTCTCAAATGCAAAAAACAAAATTTGATGATGTCACACTTCAGTACTCTATACTAATATGTCTTGCAGCATCCCAAAGAGATGGTTTGGAAGGCTTCAAGCAGTCTTAGAAGCTGAAAGTATGCATGAAAGTGTTTATCCCCATAGTCTTTACCCTATTGTCATGTAGAATTTGCCAAGCTGGTCTTTTTAAAGACACTTCTTGCTTTGTATTAGAACCAATGGTATTATGCATTGGTGAAAACCCTGAAAGTACTGTAATATCACATCCTGTGATGTCTATACCCTCAAACTATCAAATGTTTTGGTTGAAATATTCAATATGTATAATGATCCAACTTGATGAGTGGCTAAAGTCAGGGGGTGAACTTCATACCATCAAGTTCTGAAATCCCAACTGCCTGGCACTATCTATTCATTCATTAACATGAAACTTTGGATCAATTCCATCTCCCTAGATCCATGTCCGTCCTTTGGAAACATCACCAAAGAAATTAACTGAGGAACTCACGCCATGCTTCTCTTTTTTACAACCTCAAAGATAAGGTCAAAACTTGATTGTATCTTAAAGGTGGGATGGTCCTCTTCCGTAGAGTCATTTTCTCAACCACAAATGTCACATACTATTTCTTGTCAAAATAAGGAGACTTTTGAAATCTTGGCAAATGAAGAAAGGTGTCATCAATATACAGATGTCATCTACGCTGAATTTCTCTTCAGGTCTTTTAGACAAGCTAATGAGAAATAAGAGTCTGTGATGACCATGCTTTGAAGCAAGATGATAAGTCCATCAAAGTTTCACAACCATCTCACACCGGTTGGATACTCTTACCCACCGCAAACATATCACTGTACCTCTTCATATCCTTCCCGTCTAAAACCACGCTATTTGTCTTTGACGGCAAATTGTCTTTAAACATGGCTGAATCTCGGATAGAGTCTCTATTGGTGCTATTTTTAACATCCATATTTTTCGTCTTAATGGCCGTGGCGGCGATGGCCGGAGGCGGTTGACCCTTGACACCAATGGGTTTGACATTGACATGGTAGAGCAGGCGGTGGCGCCGCTTTGTAACAAAAAGGAGGAGGAGAAGAACGATGCAGATTGCGAGAAGGATGACAAGAATAGACATGACAACAGGGTAAACAGGGAAGGGATGACGCTTAGCAGCTATGGGGGTATCCACATCTCCCGACTGTTCTGACATGTTAGAATCTGCTGGGTAAAGTATCAAGAAAAAAATATAAGGATTAAAACAGGATGTTCTCTGCGGTAAACTAGAATGAAAAATCATAGATCCTGTTCTGTAATCTACTATAAATTTAAATTAAAACTACGAGTAAAAAGAACAGGTATGTAACGATTTCTATTCCTTTTCATTAGCCAAGCTGAATCAACTTTAAGTCATTCTGGGTTACATGAGCACTGACTTTCAAAAAATACAGCCAGCCTTTTGAGCTTTAAATGTTCGAAAATGCTGTGATCAGGTATTAAGGACTTTCTTGTTCTTAGCAGATGATATCATCTGGTGAGAGACAGAAGGGCTTTAGCTCAGAAGAAGATACATGCACAATACTAATAAGATTATGAGCAAAAGAAAAATATGAAAACTTACATCTGAAAACAATATTAAAAATATAACACAGATAAGTTTAGTTAGAGTAAGAAGTGAAATACCTTTATCACGGTATGGTTTCTGTGTCTTTGGTTTTTCAGGGCTTGGAGCAGGCTCTGTGGCATCAAAATCTAAGACAAACGAGAGCAAAAGCATAATAAATTTTTTAAAACGATATATCCATTAACTGGGTCAAATCATAACGGTGAATTTCATTGCTGTTATTCAGTGAATCAATTTCAGCTATTATGATAAGCTCCAAAAACGAACAATTCATACAGAGAAAATAACCTTCATGATTCCTCATTCCCAAATCGTAAAACAAGCAGGCATGAAATCTTTTCTACCTGTTGCTCATGTATCTGGAACAAACTTTCTGCATTTCTACTAGTACTTCACTTGACAAACCATTCATCAATCTACTTATAGATTAAGACCCTAGAAAATATGATGAGAGTAAATGTGTAATGTTAGTTCAACACTGCTGACAAAGTAAGAAAGGCTCCTTGTAACTCACCCTTTTTGTCGGTATGTGATACCTTTGTAGGTCGTTTGGTTGGATGCTCTAATATGCCCTCATCTGCAGGAACAAATACAAACAATTTGGAATACTAATTTGAAACATTTGTCATTGTACATTTATTACTACACAGAGCTTTAACATACTGATAGAACATTTGAGAATTAATACAAGACCTCATCATTACAGTGATAAAGAATACTAAATTCTGTAATTGGCCCAGGTTTTAACCCAATTGACTGCAGAATTCCATAATTCATATAGGCTTATTAGTCAAGGACTACTCGATTCCAATATGCAATAGATGAAGACTCTGTCTTTGTATATTTCATTAGCACAGACAAAGAATGTGACATAACTGCCAATCTCTCTTTACATTATATGCTCATGTGGTGAGAGCATGAAAACATGTATTGAGAAGAAAAGAGAATACAGACAAAATGCACATAAGAAAGAGAAAACAGAGGAGTAAATGGGAAAAAATATCCAAGTTAAAATTAAAAAACAGAACAGACATAAGAGATACAGACAGAGAGACAGAGAGACAGAGATAAAGACAGAAAGAGTGACAGAGAGAGACAGAGAGAGACAGAGAGATACAGACAGATAATGATTCATGCATGGTAAATGTACTACTTTGGGGCTTCATTTAATTAGGACAAGATTCTAGGCAAATATTTATGGCAACACAGACAGCTTGGGCATGCGACTGAAAAAACAACTGAAACTATTTTTAAAAACAAGATTCCAAGAGTAGTCACCCTTATCAACATATCTCTGTATGTACACACAGGTGTTGTCAGATAGAGAAAGAATTTCAGTAAAGCTCTAATAACTTCCACAAATAATACTGGATATATCACACAATCAGTGTGCCCTATTTCAGACTCACACTCATCAACATTTCTGGAGATTTGAATCAAGCAAACCTACTTATCCTGAAGAATTTCTTTGAAACAGACCCTATTAAAGTTTAATGCTTCAGCTAGCTTCTCCAATTGAAGTCTCAGTGATGTTTATATAAAGGAGACACACTTTATGTATATAATCTCAAGATTTGATAATACGACCTTCTTGAAGTTGACATGCCATACTGTGTCACCTTCAAAGTATTTACTTCTAGAATTCAATAGGTAAATACTTGAAAATAATCTAGCAGCCCTTTATTTAGTATTGGTTTTGAGTATGAGACATAATGTCTCTATTAGTTTTGGAGCCTAGATAAATATCACAGTGTCAGCTGTTTAGTTTCATCCACAAAAGTTTGCAACTTGGAAGATAGGGGTTAGTACACGTGAGAATTTAAACTCAATTGACTTTGTGTTTACAAATGTAGGATTTTTTTTAAGTGATTTGGGAATTGTAAGGGATTTCAGTAATTTGGGGTATTGCAACAGTGGACATGTCTCCACCAAATATTTTTCGATATCATGAAGTTTAAAAAAATAATGCGATGGTTATAAATCCATGATGTCTCTTATTTATGGATTTGAAAGATTGTGGATGATACAAAGCTATACACATCTCTTCAACAATATTTCTAAGATGCTGAAATGAATTCATGCTCAGTACAATGGGAGACAAGTTCAAAAACAGCTCAATCATACCTCTTAAAGAAATTCAATAATAATGCTATCTACAGTGGCTGACACATGATACTAATAAAAAAAAAATCAAACTTACCTTCACAGACTGGACAGCATGTTCCCGGAACATGAACAAGATTATCACACTTCATGAAGGGACAATGTGATATTGTGCACGAGACTCTGCTGCCCTCACAGACACATGTGGTACAGTTATCCACTTTCCATGTCTCTCCACTGACGTAGATATCACCTCCTGATTTACAAACAAGCCTCGTATCTGGATCTGATGGAATGAAAACATAACATATTAGAGCAAAAGTTCCTAGAAATTATCAAACATGAAGCTCTCTTTCATTCAAAAACAAACAAACAAAGCAAACAAACAAACAAAACTTTTGCAGACCAATTATGTCATTATTCTTTTGCAATCAGTTTTATATATATATTTATATACACATACACGAACACAAACACACACTCAAAAGGATATCAATACCACAAAAGGTCTATGGTAAGAGTCTTAACTTTCCAATAGCATGTAGGAAGTTTCTAACAGTAATAATTGTGCTTCAGCTAAACGTCATTAGCGATGATATACTGCATAAAGATTAAACAGTAACAGGATTTAGAGAAAATCATCACCACTTATCTGGAAAACCATTTTAATTAAGAAAATACATTTGAAGAGTTTCAATGCATATATTTTTTAAAATTTCATTGAACTGATCTCCCCCCTCCCTATTTTTTTTTTTATAACAACCCTGCTCACCAAGACAGGTTGGGCAGCACTGCCCTTTCTTGAGTAGAGGCTTCTCACAGTCGACTGGTGGACACGCCTGTGAGAAGCACATGATTTCACCAGACACACACTGGCAGCTTGTACAGCTATCTTCCTTCCATGTTGCTCCATGCAGGAAGGTTACTCCATCAGGTAGCATACAGGAATCCTCTCTTGTTGGGTCACTTATTGGGAGCTCTGGAAGCACTGGATTAGGATGTGGTGGACAAGTAAAGCATGAGATTAAATCCTTAATGTCCCCCTTACATCTTGCTTATACTCTCCGAAATTACATTTTGTGGCATCAGGGCCCCATAACACAAAGCTTAGCGATTGATCGTACCATAAATTTTTGCGATTGATTGCACATAGTGGTCAATGCAATCAATCGCAAAGATCAGTCGTACGATCAATTGTTAAGCTTTGTGTTACGGGGCCCTGTTCTTGCAAACTTGAAATCAGTAGCTAAAACTACTTAATGTGTCAATCATCTGAAATTTCACTGCCCCTACCTTGTACCCTTCCTTCATACCTAATTTCACTGCCCCTACCTTGTACCCTTCCTTCATACCTAATTTCACTGCCCCTACCTTGTACCCTTCCTTCATACCTAATTTCACTGCCCCTACCTTGTACCCTTCCTTCATACCTAATTTCACTGCCCCTACCTTGTACCCTTCCTTCATACCTAATTTCACTGCCCCTACCTTGTACCCTTCCTTCATACCTAATTTCACTGCCCCTACCTTGTACCCTTCCTTCATACCTAATTTCACTGCCCCTACCTTGTACCCTTCCTTCATACCTAATTTCACTGCCCCTACCTTGTACCCTTCCTTCAAACCTAATTTTCTCCCTACCACCAGGAATGCCAACCATGTCAAGAGCACTGCAGTGTTTGGAGAGCTGAAAAGGGGTATTTTGGGTGGAAAAACAGTATTTTCACCTTTTCTGCAATAGACTTGTGTTGTAATACACATTAGGAAAAAAGTAATTTCCATGAACATCTCTGCACCTCTGATACTGACCATGACCATGACCCTAACCCTAATCCTAACACATCACACTATTGTATGGTTCAATGTTCTGTAGTTAAGCTAAAAGAGTTTTAAAGACTCACCCTCATCACACTCTGCACAGCATCTCGATGCCTTGAAGACAGGGTTGAGACATGGTAGGGGTGGGCACACTTCTGCAGAGCAAAGCACCTGTCCAGCGTGACACATGCATGAGGTACACCTGCCTAGCATCCATGTCTCTCCTTCTACATAGTACTGACCACTAGCTGACTGGCAGACTTGAGATAGCACAGCAGGTGGTTGGGTCACCCCAGAGTCTGCAATGAACATATACAATACAGATTCTTATGTGAAATGATGGAAAATCACAGCTGATACTCACAAAGCAGATGTATACACCATGTTGATAATGTTGATTTCAATTCAATCTCTCAACATAGAGAACTAGGATATGGTACATTCATAGGAAAAACAAATAATCATATTGAAGAAATTTCACCAGCAATAAATTTGATGATATATAAAAGAAAGTATAACTGTCCAACCCCACAGAGTGGGAAAGGTGGACTATAAATGTTTGATGAAAGTGACAAATTAAAGTCATAAGGGAACCACTGAAATTGGTCTGTAACTACAAATTCTCATTTTTTTTCATTAACACATCTGAATTGAAGAGGGGTAAAATCAAATGGGTACCCACCTGGACATGTGGGACAGCATTGGTCTGGCCTAATGACCGGTTTACTACACGCTGGTACTTGACAGGTGATGAGACTACACATCTCTTGACCATTGCTACAGTAACACTGCCGACATCCATCATGCCAGCTCTCACCATCATCATAGATGGAACCATCCAAGGTTTGACAGGATCCCTCGGCAGGGATGGATGGTTTGGGATCCAATACAGCCGATGCTGTAGGGAGGAAGATAACATACAAAGGGCAAGATGTATAAGGAGGAGGAAAGGAGGTCAGGAGTAGAAGAAACCAAATCAGAAAGCAGTGGAATGAGAGAGAGAGATATATAGGAAAAAAGGGGGAAATAGTGATAGAGGAAGGAGAAAGATAGCAATAGAGAGGCAAGTATACAGGAAGATGGAGGGAGAGGGGAGATACACACAGAGAGAAAGAGTCAGAGAGAAGAGCAGCAAGATAATACAATCAGAGAGGTAAGAAAATTCAGAGAGAGAGAGAAATAAAAAGAGAAAGAAAGAGAGAGATAGCAAAATGGAGAGAAAGGAGAGCAGAGTACAAAAGAAAATGACAGAGAATGTAAGATTTGACCACCAAAAAAAAAAAAAGAGAAAAAGAGAGAGAGAAAAAAAGTGAACTTTTCAAAAACATCAAGTTGAGCGCTTTCAAAAGGAAACATGATTAGATTCAGATGACTGATGAAGTATGTTACATCCATTTCAATCCCCTCCCCATTCCAATCATCATACTAATGAAAACCACATTTGCTAAAACAATATTACTCTGCATTTCTGTTATTCTGCTTGGGAAGAGCTTTACTCCTTATGTAAAATAAACCATAACCAAGTGTAAACAACACACAATAACAGCAGGAGACTTGGTTCCCTAACATCTTGCAAATACAGCAAATACAGACATTACTATCTGAAGCCAACATTATTCTAAACAAACAGACGGGCGGAAGGAAAGCAACAATTGTGCAAGCACATCAATTGCACATCACTGAGAATTGCGGTGAGGAGATATGATTGAAGCAATCCTGTGGTCTGAGACATTCCATGTGTCTGTGGCTTTTGCGGTTTAGCCAATCGAAAGCCGATCAGAGCAATAGGTTAAGTGTGCTGTCCAAACAGTATTGTAGGCATGATCCTACATCGTAAGCCTGGGTGAGTGAGCTATCCAGAAAGCATAACTCCTAATTGTAAGTTTTATAACATTTCCTCTCTTCAAACAAGTATGGTGCACTAAATCAGCACTCAATGGTCATGTCATATATACTGCTGTCACTTCAAGTAACCAATGCCAATTACGGGTGGGCAGAATTTGCTTCTTTTTTTTTTTTTCACTGTTTTTTCTTTGGCTCTGTTTTTCTTTTCAATTGAGCAGCACTAATTACAAATGTCCGTCTCAGTAGATGAGCTTTCTCATCTTTTCTAGATCCAATAGCAAATAAAAAACATATCTCATTTTATCTATGATATTATCAATCAATGTCTGAAATATAGATATATTCAACAAACAATACATAATAAATTCATGAAATTCAGAACATATCCATGAAATACATTTAAAAAAAGAAAAAAAAAACATCAGATTATTATATCTGAATGCTGGGATATGCTATTGGATTGAGATTTTCCATCTGCCTGGAATGTCTAGGCTTGTTGTTCCTATAAAACAAATGTAATTTATGAAAAAATTTTGAGGTACTGACCGATTTCCTCCTACATTAGCTTTCACCATAAGAATGCTAAATACTCTAACTCATTCAATCTATCTTTAAAAAAGTTTCTTCACACAAAAAAGGGGCTACTGGGACATGGTTGAAAAGTAAACAGGAATGAAGATGGAAACCTACCCTGGCATTTGCATATCTCACAACCTCTATCATTGATCTCAAAGCCATGTGTGCAGAGCTTCTTGCAGTCCGTAAGAGGAGGGCACTTTCGACATTTGCACTTGAGGCATCCATGTCTACCCATCTGATAGCCATAGAGACATGACTTGGTGCAGGAATCCATGGGTTTACACTGCTGGCAGCGGCAGGTATCGCAACCATTCTCATCCTGACGGAAACCAAAGGGACACTTCCTGGTGCAGTCAGCCATGTCCTCACACACACTGATTTCTGTGTGAAGAGAAGGATGGCACAAAGTTTCCTTAAGCTGACCAATCACCCCAAACTATTTTGTTGAAAATGATTTACTTTCATAATATTGCTTGTATACAGTTTCAAAATATCAGTATGAAATATTACTTCTGGAAAGGTAAAATGACAGTTCACATAATCTCTTAATAAAGATTATATCATAGGCTAACTGTCACATTTTTATGTTCATGCATGTACTTTGAATAAAATTTAACAGGTGTCGCATATGTAACATTTTTATGATATCCTTTATTTACTTCCTAACTTTCTAATCATTAACTTACAGATTGCAAGAGAAAGACTTGTGTTATAGGGTTGTGCACATATTGGTTAGCAAAACCATCTTTCCTTTGGGTCATCAATGAGCTCTAAGAAGAACTACCTACCCCAAAATACCAGTCCTTTTTATAAGGACTAAACCCCCTAAATGGTGGTACAGAAAATTTCATTTATAATTACCTATTCACCATGAAAACCTACAAGCAACATAGTACTAGAAGAACATGAACTTTTTTCATAGGGGATTCCTATCAATCGCAAACTTACAATCTCTTGCCCCTCAAGAAAACATTTGCGGGTGATATCAAGTTGTTATCAAGATGAATCAATCTCAGCTGTTACAGGACTATGTCCAAGACACTAGGGCCTGGAATTACCACATTACATACCTGGTAAGCAATCACACAGAGAACAGCCATTTTTGTCTGTTACATAGCCATTAGTACAACTCTCCACACAGTCTATGAGCGGGCACACAATCTCTATGTGGTGTGTAGTTGCTGGTGTTGTAGTCACTGAAGTAGTTGTTGCTGGTTTTTGTCTCGAGGTTGATGACACTTCTGAAGGTGGCAATGTTGTTGATACTATCCTTGATGTTGTAGGTGTTGGTTCTTAAGATACATGTAGTTTCATAAAAAGAGAAAATAAAAACAGATGATGTTACCAATCACATGAAATTAATGCTCTCATGAGACAGTTTATGCAATAAGTTAAAGTCTGGTTTATTAGGACGTGTGGTAACAAGATGGTTGAAGATATCAGTTGTGGTAATGATTGACAATCTATTTTCACAGAATCAAAAAAAAAATTCACAGTGAATGTTCAGAACTTCAAACAATGCAGAAATGTAGAAAATATTACACCTGACACTACTATAGATGAGAAAGGGGCATAAAGTGAAAAGGAAAACATTTTAGTTGTCTTGAATGGATACAAAGCACTATGAAGTCCCACATGCAATTTGCAGTGATTGTGTTTTCCAGCAAGTTCTTGCAAGCCTGTTGCTATGTTCCTAATCTAAAAAGTATCTACTGCATATGGCATAATACAAATTATATTCCCTCTAACATTTCTCTTCAAATACTCATATGTAACCACAACTCAACATAAGCTTGAAACCTATCATCTTAACATGACAACCACAGGAAAGCAAAAAAAAAAAAAAACATTCATGAAGGTCATAGCTATACACAAAAGAGCCCTGGAATTTCATACTTTTAAATTCTACATGCAATAAGCAAGTGGCAACATAATTCTTCAGGTTGATATTATGTGTAAAATTTCCAAGAATTTTCTCCCAGAATAGACTGACCCATAAGAGAAAGAAAGACAGAAAGAAAGAGAAAAGAGAGAAAGAGAGACAGAGACAGAGACAGAGACAGAGACAGAGACAGAGACAGAGACAGAGACAGGGCAGGCAGACAGACAGAACAGACAGACAGACAGAGGCACAGAGAGAAAGTCTTGAGAAAGTCAGAGAGAAACATATATATTCTATGTAATACAAACATGGGGAATATTACAATGAGATCAATCTTACCCCAGCTATGATGACATTAATATTTTACTAGGAGACTATTTAACACCTGGATAGAAAGAGGAAATGTAGATAAAATGCCTTGCCTTGCATAAGGACAATGGTATTGAAGGAGCATTACCTGGAAGACACTGACAGACTGGACAGTCATTTTCATCCTTGCCATAGCCATGAGGACAGAGCAATGTACAGTTGGACTGAGGAGGTGGGCACCCAATGGGATGCATGGTGATGAAGTTAGTCACAGCTGGTAAGGAAAGAAGATAGAGAGTCATACAAACAGAGGTGTACTTCTGCCACCTGCTCAGCGATTGCTGGCAAAGGCAAGGATGATGTCAGCAAAACCTTTCACCTTTGACTTTTGCAGATGCATCTCCTTTAGCCCAAACAAACTCAAGATTAACATATTAAACTGATCAATGTTTCTCAAGAAAAAAAAACCCAACCCAAATCAATATGCCAAAATAGAAAATACTCTGCTACTCAAGGGATCGGTATGAGCTTCAGGGGCATATGATAGCCATTGAACATCACTATTAACTACTTAGCCTGCCATATAACCACATAGCAGGTTATTTTGTGAACATGCCACAGTCTGCTTGGAATGATTTCTCAAGGTAATACCAGAAGAATGGGAGTAAAGTTAAATCAACTGAAGGTGTCAGCTAATTTCTCCTGATCAGAATTAGCATACTTTTGCTTAAGCATGACTCTAAGTCCAACTAAACTCTTTGTGAAACACCCCACTGGAGTAATTTGGTATCCCAAGTGTTTTTTCAAAACTATATGATGCCTTTTCAAAATGACTTATGTGTATATGGTTATTTTCAACTAATTTTAGAAAATAGTTACCGTTTATACACATGATATACTATTTTAATGTGCTACGACATTCCTGTATAAACCAAAATTTATTAAAGGATACCAAGTGCTTTGTACATATTTATGTATTTTGTTATGTATATGTGTTACTTTCATGATATTGTTGCCTATTGTTGTTATTACTTTTGTTAACAGGCCTCATGGAAGACCACCACTTTTGGTGATGAGTCACCCTGTCTAAATATCAGTAATAAACAAATAAATAAATAAATAATTGTTGCTGGAGCAGAAATCAGAGAACAAGCCACTTACTATCACAGACTGGACAGCAGATTCCTGGTACCTTCCTTGGATTGTAGCAGTTGACCGAGCAGCTGGATGTCATGCAGGCCTTCCTCCCATTGACGCACTCACACATGGTACAATCATCTTCATCCCACTTCTCACCATGCATCTTGATACCATGACTGGTTAGACAAAGCTGGTTCTCCTCAGGGTTGCAGTCCTGCTGAACTATGCAATGGGCCCAGCCGCTCTCACAGCGACAGGTCTTGCAGTGGCCAACGGTCCAGGACTCCCCATCCTTGTATGTATGCTCATGGTGTGTACAACCTTCTGTTACAATACCTGGTAAGAAAGAAACATGGAGAGGAAAGGAAGACAACATTCATACACTCACTGTGGGAGAAACTCATACTTTGTTCCTAAGGCATATCTTTTCATCATACCATTGTACATATGTAGCAAATAAAAGAATTTGAAATTGGCAAATTCAAACACAAAACAGAGGTGATCTCAAACATTACTTGCTACTATTGCATGAATGGATGTGAGACTTAAAAATGTTGTTTTTTTTTTTTTAAATGTTACATTGCATGGTTAGTGTGTATGGACAAACCCTATTTGTGAATGAAAACATTAAGTGCAATACCCGGACTATTTTTCTTATAAGACTAAAACCTAAATATGAAGTGAATGTAGATATTCATCAGATACTTAAAACAAATATTAATAGCCTTTGCTCAGGCTAAATACAGCCTACAATTAAAGTCTTCAATATAGACTATCACAAAACAAATGCTGTGTGAATGTAAAACCTAATTATACACCTAAAATTGTTATGATGCATGTAGAATGATGACATTGTATTTCAAATTGATGATTTCGATTGGTGATTCAAGTTTCAGTTTCATGATTCCAGTTAGATTTTAAGGTTTGTTCAGATATGAGGTGACAAATCCCTGCATTATTTATGGTGTGACAAACCATCCCACTTATGTTTATAAACGCACATTAATGCATCAAATCTCAAATAAAAGAGATTTTTGTTGAAAGTTGTGCAGACCAACTCATGACAATATATTGTGCACTAAATTTAAAGAATTTGATGGGTCTACAGCTTTTTGCAGCCAGGCGACAAAAAATGTCTCCTGCCTCAGCGACTTTTTTTGGTCGCCTCATACCCCACTGACTTGTATGTAGTATGTACACTAAAAATGTTGCAAGGATTTATCTAATATCTGAACAAGCCTTTACGAACACACCCTTTCTTGGCAACTGACAACCAAGAATGGTATTAAACTGAGAATCCAATCCTGCATTGTACATAAATGTGCTTTATTTCTGACCAAGAAACCGGTCAATACAAACCTTCTTACCCTACATGATCAACTTACATTTCACATTAGTTTTGTTCAATTCATTTTCTCTCAACTGCCCCCCCCCCCACCTCCATCACATTCCAATGTGTGATGACCCTGGATTTCAATATGACTTGCAGGTGTACATGATGAAATTTCCCCAGGCAATTTGTCAGAAAACCTACTTTTTCAAAATCAAGTTTGTAATCTGCTTACAATATGTGATATTCTAGTTTCACAAGTTAAATTAGAAGGTGGGGAAGGGTGGATTGGCTGATACAAAGTAACAGGCCATGTCAGAAAGAACTGTCAGTCCAAAGATGAAAGATGTCGGACATAACTGATCCTTATCAAATGATGGGACGACAGCACATTGTATGTTAAGCAGACACAGAATTTGGTAAAAAATCTAGGGTTTTGTAGTGTGTTTAATTGTTTTTGTGTTTCTTTCTTACATCAATAGAGTATAATAGTAAAAATAACCCACAAATCATACATACTATTATAATAAAGAGATTATGAATTTCATAACATTGTTGTATTTTCAGATAATCCTGCCTTTGAATAGCATTTGAACTGGTTTCCAAATATATGTTTGCAACATTGAGAAAAGAAAATATAATGCTACACGTATTGAAAGAAAACTGTAAGAAAATAAAAAGAATAAATAAACAAAAAGAGGAAGCAAGTATTTAAACAAACTGATGGTAAATAATACTCTTCCTAACATTCCCTAATAATTCTGTCATTTAAGCCCAATCCCCCTCAAAATTGGGGAAATATGAGATACAGGTATTTCATTCAGTAATTCTTCATGGGGTTAAAGTAAATCTAGCCACTTGTATCTTTACATAGAGAGGGGAAAAAAAAACCCTGAATCGAATACCACATCAAAGGACTCTAGCGCCCATTGTCTTCATGTAGTATCCGTAGAGCTGGGGGAATTAAACAATGCCTGCACCTTCCAAACTCTGGTCTGAATTTCATGCTATTCAAATTCACATGCACCGGTATGATGGCATGGAAGCTCAGCGTGAAATTATCCTGTTTTTAATGTCAACAACAACATCATGACAGAGTTTGAAGGAGATGTTAAAAATGTAAGGCATGTTCTGACTGCTGGAGATTCTTGCCCTCACTACAAGAATAATGCGAACACCCCCATGTTTCTAGTTGAATGAGGGAAGGCAACCTTGTTTTTCTGCTTTAATGGGATATCTCCTGATGTGATGACAAACATGTAACACAATGATACTATTCTGGAAATGCACAAAAACTTTTAAAAATTGGTATAAATCTAATTTCTTTAAAAGATGAATTTGAAGTAGTTGCTATCACAGGGCAATGAGATTGGTTGATTGATATAAGAAACGCCCATCTTCAAGTGCATGTGAACTCACCAACGACACATTCATAGACATCACAGCATGATCCAGGCTCTGTGTTACCACTAGCTATCCTCCTTGGGGAGTAACCCTGTGAACAGACTGGTATGGTACATCGCTCCAGGGCACAGCTACATCTATGACATAGTGAAGATAGGTAAAAGAAAGGGTTATACCAGTCTCAAGATGTTATTGAAGCTGCAAATAAGACTTAAGCAGTTTTTCATACCAAAGTTTGGGTTTCTGAATGAAAGGGCTTGTATTAGATTTATTTGCAAAAATTTGGGTTTCGATACAATTCAGTTTCAAATGAACTGAAGTGTGTTACATTTAACTCTAAGCTTCTATTAAATATAGAAAATTTATATAGCCTATACACCAGTACAGTAGAAGCTCTGTACAAGTATGGGGGATAGAAGTATTCAGTTAAGTAACACAAGCAAGGTGTGTTATATGAATGTCATTTATCAAAAATGAAAATGAGGTGGGATGGAAACTGATCGAGAAGCCGAGAAGGGGGGGGGGGGAGTATGAGAGAGATGGGGGAGAATTAAGTGTCCAAACAAGACCTGCGTTCAACCTATGCTGTACACATTTGAGTCATTTGTTGCAATGCAAAAGAATTAATCAAAACTAGCGACAAGAATCAGAACATTTCCGACATGCTTGCAGTGTTGCACTTGTGAAATGTTTGCTCACACTTCATTTAATTGCAGGAATTTTTTTCGGGGGGGGGGGGGCACAAGAATATGTAAAATATGTAAAAGTTTGAGGAAACACACAGGTGAGGAAGTGAAGTAACCAAGCTGGTCATGAGGGTGCTTTGCATTTTTAATATTGAAATTGAAGGATCTGGTGCACACTTTGGGTGGATTTTAAGAAAATTTTCAATTAAAAAAAGTAAGGCTTGCAATTTCGGGGGGGGGGGGGGGGGGGGGGGGGGGGGGGCGCCTACTGCATACGGCCATGATTGTCCCTCATTGATTTCTGTATCCTTGACTGTTCATAAAGGTCTACTAACCTGCTTGGTAAGATACAGCAACCATCATCTGACATTCCTCCCATCACAGCTTTAGAATCTTCTGGACACATCTCTTCATTGCTATCAGGACACACCACACCATTGCAATGATCAGGATGCACTGGATTAAGAAATAAATATCATACACTGGATGTTGAAAAGAATTATTCATGATCACAGCATTGAGAAAGAAACATTTCAGTTTATCATAAATACTTGTAGTAGAAAATATAAAGGTACAGCAACAGAATTAAATGGAACCAAAATTTTA
This sequence comes from Echinometra lucunter, assembly GCA_029962745.1. Taxonomy (NCBI): domain Eukaryota; kingdom Metazoa; phylum Echinodermata; class Echinoidea; order Camarodonta; family Echinometridae; genus Echinometra; species Echinometra lucunter. The sequence continues at coordinate 40,738,120 of CM057152.1, forward strand.
ACAGATGGACTGATGGATGGGTAGATGAATGGACAGAATGAAAAATGTAAAGATGGATAAAAAGATGGATGGAGAATGGAAGGATGAAAGGATGAATATATTGAGTGCATAAATCCACTTCTTCACAGACACACTGCTTTGTCATTGAAATATATAAGTCAGCAATGGAAGAAGAAAATGTAGAAGGATGGACACATTTACAAATGTCCTAATAAATGCAGGGATGCAAATAATTACTCTAAAGAGAAGAAAATATATAATTATGAAATGCAAGCCATAACAACAAACCAAAAATCTGTGAGTCAATGGGAGAGAAAGGAACCTACATGCATGGCACAATAGAAAGTTCATAATTCCTTAAAGCATCCAGGCTTGATCTTGATGGTCAACCTCATAAAATGGTTATTGAAATAAACCATTTTGATATTCATAAAAGTGTCAAAATTTTACCATTAATTTTACAAAGTTGCAGTGTTGAAAGCTAACAGAACTTTAAAATGATGGTGTATTGTTTACCTGAGCAAGTTAAATACCGGCAGCAATAACATGGCATATATTTCTATTCATAAAAGTCTTCAACTTTATATTCCATTGATAGAGAAGTACAATAAATGTCAAAACAAATTGACCTGACAATCACTAAAATT